>MU732753.1:38976-99735 GCA_026770625.1 Nicotiana glauca | reverse complement strand
GATATAAATTTTAATAAAATATGAAGTGCTCCATATTTATTGACCTTAAATAATGGGTTGTATGATCAGTTTCTTATCAAGGGTTACTAAAATACGTTTATCTCTTTGTTCTTACATATTCATAACATATGTTAAGATGTATTAAATTCTTATATCTTTTTCGAATGTGAAGTGGTTATTAATATTTATGTATCATATTGATTTTTATGTTTAATTACTAAATTCGGATAACCTAAAAGTGTATATCAACAAAAAATTATTGTCAAACAACTAAAAAAATAATTATTATGTGTTAACTAATGAAATTCTTGCATAAGAATATTTTAATTGATAATTTGTTTGTCAACTTTTTATATTTTTACTAAATGGATATACGTATCAAATATTTAACAAAGTAAGATTGAAATAATATGTAAGTAACAAAAAATCCGAAAACCCGAAAAACCCGACAAAACCGAACAAATCCAAACCAATAAAGTTGGTTTGGTTTGGTTTTGATAAAAACCGAACCAATCCGGTCCATGTACACCTCTACCTAGTGTCATTTCTACATTTTGTGAAGTGTAAAAGGTAGCACTGTACACAAAATATCGTGGAAATAACACGGGATAGCAAGTTTTCGGATTGGTAATTGAAAAATAGCCAACATTTACAAAGTCATTAAAAATAGCCACTATTTTACTGCAACACGAAAAGTTCCAGCATAATAATGGAGAATGGTGCACCTGTATATGAATTTTCAGCATATTATGCTAAAACTCTAACACACGAAAAGTTTATCGTAATATATTGAAGATCGGAGCACCGTTGTAAGTTTCATATAACTCACGACCACGTGACCTTAGAACATACACGGTAAGTTTCGTATAACTCACGACCACGTGACCTTAGAACATACGGAGACAACTTGACACTGCTCCGAGGCTTCCCTCGTTGTTTTTAAAGTGTAATAATCCTCAAAATTTAACTTTATATTATATTCAGCGGATTTAAGTTAGAAAATCACGGATCTAAAATTTTGAACATTTAAACATAGAAGTTTGAAGTTGGAGACAAAATCCAAATATTAAAAATTGGGATATTACGCGTGCGATTCCAACTTGAGACATTTGGGTTGCACATATACAATTAAAACGCAGAACCCCAAAAGTCCTCCATAGTTGATTCCTACAAGTTTTATATAAGCTCTTAGGGTTTTGGATTTTCTTCACTGGACAAACCCCTTTTCTCCATTTGCAACACAATTTTTTTCTGCTAACACACTCTTTTCCAGTGAAATAAAAAAAAGTGGGAGAATCTTTTGATGCAAAACTACCGTCAATTCTACAGTCTAATTTCTAGGTATTTGCAACGTATTCTCATTTTCATACTGCTTTGTAAATTTCTTAATAGTTACAGTTGCAAGTTTGATTTCAAGTTTCAATTTTTCATACAATAGATGTGTGATTTGTGTGTATTCCTATTTGTTCTGTAATCGTGCTGAAATGTGAAATGGGATTTTTTTGGTTTTTGGGTATTTAGTACTCTTTCCATCCAATATGTGGCCATGTTTGACAAGGCACTAAGCTTACGAAAGAAAGGCGGTTTATCAAACTTGTGATCTATAGTTTAGAATTAAATTTTTAGAATGTTGATGTTTTTAGTTACAGTTGCAAGTTTTGGTTCAAGTTTCAATTTTTCACACAATAGATATGTGATATGTGTGCATTTCTATTTGTTCTTTGTAATTGCGCTGAAATGGTAAATGAGATTGATATTTTATTTGTTGGGAATTTAGTACTCTTTCCGTCCAATTTTATGTGGTAGTGTTTGACATGACACGAAGTTTAAGAAAGAAAGGTGGATTTTGAAACAAGTTATAGATATTTGCAGTAAAATGAGAAGGTTAAATTTAAATTCTTAGAATGTCAATGTTTTTAGTTACAGTTGCAAGTTTTGGTTCAAGATTTAATTTTTCACACAATAGACGTGTGATATGTGTGTGTATTTCTATTTCTCCTTTGTCATGGTGCTGAAATATGAGACGGAGTTGTTTCTTTTTGGGAACTTAGTACTCCCCGTCACAATTTATGTGGCAGTGTTTGATTGGGTGCGAAGTTTAAGAAAGATAGAAAAACTTTTGAAACATGTGGTCTAAAACAAGTTATAGTTCTTTGTGTGACTATAAATAATTTCATTAAGGGTAGATTGTGAAGTTTAAAGTTGAATTATTTTTAAATATAGCAATGTATCATTTTTTTGGACAGAGAAAAGTGTGTCACATAAATGGGGACAAAGGGAGTAATGGATAATGAAATTACCCGAATCGAGCAAAATGGATACATATTACATAGGATTCACATAGCTGACTGTAATTAGAATTTATGACCCTGTAACTGCAAAACTATCATCATCTTTTGCGGTCTAATTTGTAGGTACTTCAGCATATTTTCATTCTTATACTGCTTCATACATGTCTTACTTACAGTTGCAATATTTGATTCAAGGTTCGATTTTTCACATATAGACAATAGATGTGTGGATATGTGTGTATTTCTGTTTGATCTTTGTCATGGTGCTGAAATATGAATTGGGTTTGTGCTAGTTTTGATACTTTCAGAGACTTGTTCTTTTTGGGAATTTAGTATCAAAGAATGAAATGGACCCGAATAGAGCAAAAACGATACACAAGATTCATATAGCTGACTTTAATTAGACTAGGATTAAGATGTAGTTGATTGATTGATTATTTTTCTGAGAAAAGGAAAATAGTTTCTTGAAGTGAAGTGAAGGCGTTATTGAAGGAGAGAGATATCGGGTCTGTAAAATGCATTTGCTAGGAGATAGGGGGCTTTTTATAAGTTATAACCACGAGTGATTTTCTACTTGGTCCATCGTAAATATTCTATCTTTGTTATCCCATTTGACTGGAACTTGCTAGGAGTGTTTGATAGATTGACCAAGCTAAGATGTTGTACGGAGAGAGTGTCCAACCATTTACGTTAAACAGCCCTGCACTTGCCCTTGGATTTTGATATGTATAAATTTGTGCCTATTATCGGCCTTACATACAAGAAACAAGTTTATGAAGAATTTGGTTAGAATGTACTACACCCACTTTATTGACCTTACAATACAGTCACAACCAAATTCATTTTCGGTTACTTAGTCTTTTGTATCTTATACAGGTGGTTTAATCTTATAATGTCATATTTGGCTAAGGTCTGTGTACGCTCTACCCCATACCCTACTTTGTGGGATTACACTGGGTTTGTTGTTGTTGTAATGTCACATTTGGCTAATGGCTAGTATTTACCTACTTATCTGTGTTCTCTTGTTGCAGATCTCAGTTCTGATGTTTTAACAGATGGATGTCTGATTGTACTTGACAGAGATATAAAGGCGAAGGTAAGAGGTACTACTTATATGGACATTGATGAAGTATGCCTATATTTGGTTATTTTCTTCCTTAGTGTTAAAAGGCAAAATATGTCCATGCCACATTCCATGTCCACTAATACTTTCTTTTTTGTTTCAGTGCTAATGGGGGCCAAGCGCACAAGATCGAATAGTGAAAGTGACGATGGTTACAAGTTGTCAGTTCCACCTGGTTTTGAATCGCTAATGTCATTCACACTAAAGAAGGTTAAAAATAGTGAAGAAGCCTGTAATTCTGTGGCTCTGGGGAGTGAGTTTGCGGAAGGTCCTAGCCAGGTTGCTGCTACTTCAACAATTATTAGCACAGGAAAGCTTAAGAGTTCCGTTAGGCATAGGCCTTGGATTCTTGATGATCATGTTGATCACATTGAAGACGATTCTGAATTTGAAGACGATAAGGTCATTTAGTAAGATTTTCATAAAATTTCTCATGAATATACTTTTTATTTCCATCTCCAGTATCGAAAAATTAACCATAGATTTCTATTCCGGCTGTCCTAAATGCATGTGACACTCTTTCCTCTTATGCCTGTCCCAAAAAGAAAAGACACCTTTCTATATTTAGAAATAATTTTACTTTAAAATTCCTATTTTATCCTTAGTGAGATGATTTCTAGCCACACAAATGTTTAAGGCTTGTTTTAGACCACAAAATTCAAAATCTTCTTTTCTTTTATAATCTGTGTCAAGTCAAATGGTGCGACGGAGGGAGTATTAATTAATCAAACTGTATTGACTATGTGTAGCTTTTTAATATCTATATTGCTGTAAAAGAAAAGGTCTCGCTAGATTTTCCCCTTGCGGTTCTTATTGTAAAGGCAGGAAAAGAACAGCGAGGACCATAGCTGGTGCCTCTGGTTGGAGAGGATGAGATAAACATATCTGGACTCTGGTGAGAGATGCATCTAGGGACACTATTTTTATGCTATATTGGCTGCTGAGGGTTATTCCTGTTGACCATATGCATCCTTGTGTTTTTTGAACAAGAAGAACATTGTGATAACTGATAGGTGGTTTGCGATAGGAATGACGTATTTATGGAGAAAATGGATTTTGGGCCTAACTCAATCTCAAAAGGCAAGTTAATGGGATGAAAATCGTCCAACACCAACAGGACAACCCATTTCCTCAACCTATGTGGCATAGTAACATTCCCGTTTGTGCCCAACCTGTGTATTTGGAGCATGGACAACATAACATGAGGCCCAGTATTGGGAAATACAACAAGAAGATGAGTCCGACTCCAATACCATGTTAAGAAAATTGAACTTTGAACCTAACTCAACGTCTCAACCTCAAAAGTTAGCTCATTAGGTGAGTATTGTCCGAGACCATATAAGGGGACAACCAATTTCCCCAATCAATGTGTGACACTCTAACTGTGTCAATGGGCTTTATAAAAAAATATATCCTGGCAAGGTTGATAATCTTTTTCTTCTTTTCCACGTGTATTCTCTTCTTCATTTGATTGTCTTTGTCATCACTTGAGGGCTTATGTATTGTAATCTATGTAGCACAGACTCTTCAAAATCCTCGCCACACCCGTATCGACACAACATGGGTGTGGCTGTGGGATCTATACCGGATTTGGTAACTTACCTTGGGTACTTTGACTACATTCTATGACAGAGAAGTGTAGATTAATTGGGTTTATGTCAATTATATATATATGTAGGGAGAGAGAGAGTTGTATAAAGTATGAGAATGTTTTTCTATTACGCGAGGTATGTTATGAATAAAATATTGGTGATTAAGTAATCGAAATATATACTTTATAATTCACTAGTGGACTGTATCTGAGCACCCGTAATATTCGGGTAAACTTATGTGATGAAGCATACAACCTCTAGTTTAACACCCGGATCAGATACGCGCACCCGAATCCGAACAATATAGACTGTAATTGTTGGCATGTAGTGCTGCTGAAATAGTGGTTTGGTGTTCTGGGTTTTGATTTATTTTTGCAGAGTTTGTCTTCAAGTGCTTTTCTTCCCAAAGGAGTGATCCGAGGATGTTCCAGCTGCCACAACTGCCAGAAGGTTCATTCTTCCTTAATATTGTATAATGTTTGGTTTCAAGGCAAGGATTGTATGTTCTCTACCCAAATGTTAATTTGGATCGTTTTTTTTATTATTTCCATTGAGCTTATGATGTTTCTGGTGTGCTTTTTCAAAGGTTATTGCAAGATGTCGTCCAGAATTGGCACGCATACCTTCACTTGAAGAGGCTCCTGTATTCCATCCTAGTGAACAGGTATTCCTTCACAGTTCCGTCTCTCTTTCAGCCTGATATATGCAGGGGAAGATGCAGCTACCCAACTACGGGTTCAACTGAACCCAGTTCATAGGGGATTTAGTTATATATGTAAAATTCACCAAAATTCTATAAATACAATATTTTGAACCCTTAATTTTAGTTTTGTAATGAGTTCAATGGTAAAAAATGAAGATTAAACCCATCAAGTTAAAATCTTGGATCCGCCTCTGGTCGTATATGTCCTCTATTGCATCTTAATATCTTGACAGACTTCTTTCATAACGTTAAATCTTATTTTAGGAATTTGAAGATACTCTGAAGTATGTAGCGAGCATCCTTCCACATGTCAAGCACTATGGAATATGCCGTATCGTTCCTCCCTCTTCCTGGAAACCACCTAGCCGCATTGAAGAAGCGAGCACGGTATATGGAGTCAACACCCATATCCAGCGCACTAGTGACCTCCAGAATCTGTTTTTCAAGAAAAGGCTTGAGGGAGCCTGTACAAGGACGAATAATAAACAGCAGAAAACCCTAAGTAGGAAGTCAGATTTTGGACTCGACATTGAACGTAAAGAATTTGGCTGCTGTAATGAACACTTTGAATTTGAAAATGGGCCAAAGCTGATGCTGAAATATTTCAAGCATTACGCTGATCATTTCAAGAAGCAGTACTTTGTCAAGGAAGATCAGATAACGGCGTCAGAACCATCAATTCAGGATATCGAAGGGGAATACTGGAGGATTGTTGAGAATCCAACCGAAGAAATTGAGGTTTTTCTCTGGAACTGCAATTATCTTTTCTAGGGATCCGTCAAACTCTTTTTCCTTAATCATTTTTTCATACTTTTCGTTGTCAATTTGGTTTGTTAGGTTCTCCAGGGAACTAGTGCGGAAATTAAAGCAATTGAAAGCGGTTTCCCACATGAACGGGATGTAACTAGTCGTCGTCGTCCACAATATGTAGAATCAGGTTGGAACTTGAATAATACCCCTAAGCTTCAAGATTCTCTTCTCCGTTTTGGAAGTCATGAGAGTTCCTCTATTTTGCTTCCTCGTCTCTCCATTGGAATGTGTTTCTCATCAAATCTATGGGTAAGATTTAGAGTTTCTTGATTAAGCAATGACATTTATTCTTATAATCCAAATTATTCTTGGGCATATTCTATCTCATCTTTGTTTTTTGGTAAGGGACATCATCGTTCTTGGGCGGCATCTCTTGGAAGCCGAAAGTTTTAATGAGCATTGGTCTATTTGTTAGCATTACCTATTTCATTATGTTGATTAATTGCCAATATTTTCTGCTTTTTTGCATCTTGCAATAGAGAATTGAAGAGCACCACTTGTATTTGCTGTCTTACATTCATTTTGGTGCCCCAAAAATATTTTATGGGGTTCCCGGGAGCTATCGTTGCAAGTTTGAGGAAGCTGTCAAGAAGCATCTGCCGCAGTTGTCAGCACATCCTTGTTTGCTTCAAAACTTTGTGAGTTTCAAATCCATGAAATTATTTTTCATTATTTTGAAGGAAAGGCTTGTTAAAAAGAAAGGGATGCATGTTGACCTGGTTCCCTTTTCAATTTACCAATAAGCTGTCCTCTCCTATTTGTATAGCCAGAAAAAAAATAAAAAAGAAGACCTCCATTGAAGAATGAGGAAGTATTTGGTGCAATTATGGAATAATAATCCTCTTGGTAATTTATATTGCAAGCATGATGACTTTGGCTGCTTTGATTTCTCTTCTTTTTTGTTGGTTTGAATGAGTATGTGTGGGGGAATATTCTTTGGTTAATCGGAAGTTATCCAGAAGTTGAACATAATATTTTGAGATTTTCAACCTTAAGGACATATTATGGTTAGTGCTTAATGTGTATGTTTCTAACAAGACTCGATCCTTCTTAGCATTCTATTTACTGACATGTATTCCCTGAATCTTTTTATGGTGTTATTTATCATTTATTCTCTCCGTCTTAATTTATATGGTGCCGTTTGACTCGGCACGGAGTTTAATAAAGATAGGTAGACTGTTAATACTTATGGTCTGAAACAAACCATAAATATTTGTGTGCCGGTAAATCAATTCATTAATGCCAAAGTAGGAATTCTAAAGATAAATTGTTTCTAAATTAGGAAAGGTGAGATGGAAAGGAAAAAGGAAAAAGTGCCATATAAATTGTGACGGAGGGAGTATATGATTTAAGTTTGACAAGGACTGTCTAAAATTTCTTTTTCGTTTCAGAAGAGATGAACTACATATATGAAAGGTTTGTTTGTTACCTCCCATTTGATCAACCAATCTTCATATCCAAAATGCAGGCCTTTCAGTTTTCTCCTTCTATATTGACTTCAGAGGGAATACCTGTATATCGTTTTGTGCAAAATCCAAAGGAGTTTGTTCTCATTCTCCCTGGAGCATACCATGCACATGTTGATAGCGGCTTTAATTGTTCCGAAGCAGTAAATTTTGCTCCCTTTGACTGGTTACCACACGGCCAGAATGCTGTAGAACTGTATTCTGAGCAGGGCAGAAAGACATCAATCTCCTATGATAAGCTGTTGTTTGAAGCAGCCACAGACGGAATTAGGGCCTTAGCGGAACTTCCGCTGCTACACAAGAATTTTTTTGATAATTTAAAATGGAGAGCAGTTTGTCGGAGCAATGAGATTTTGACAAAAGCACTTAAGGTAATCCGTCTATTATTCATGGCTTCACTATTTATATAAGAAGCCCTTCCAAAATCTTGAACTTCAATTTTAACAGGCTTTCTGCTTATTCTTTAGGGCTTTTTTCATTTTTGTCCCGTCCGCCAATAATAATTACGAGCGCTAGCCCAAATATACAAAATATATACACTGGTTATGTGTGTAATATGTAATACTTTTGTATATTTTATGTATATTATATGTATATATTCATACTTAATATACAAAACATATACATTTGCCGGCTATTACATTTTAGGGCGGCCCAAAAATGTAATTATGCCTATTCTATAAATAAAGACATTGTCGTTTCTTCCTTTCCTTGTTACATTATGTTTCTGATTTTGGTATCATCCGTGACTTATTTCCCCTCTTTAGTCCTTGGAACTCATTTTTATCAAGGTAAAAGATGTCTTGCAGACTTCTGACCTTCCGGTCAGGCACGTTCAACATTAAGTCATGCTTCAAATGTTACTAGGAAAATTAACCGGGCTCTTTTGTAGTTCTCCCTTTTTGGTATGCATGTTCCATGAGCAGCTCAACTTCCTTGTTCCGGAGGTTGAGACCAGCTTCTGTTTCGAGTGTGTGAGCAATCATTACTGACTAGTATGTTGTCTAGAAATATATTCATGTAGAAAATGATTATTGTTTCATTTCTGTTGGAAGTAATTTTGGATTATTTCTATATTGGTATAGTCACGGTTTGCCACTGAAGTGAGAAGACGCAAATATATGTGTGCTGCTCTTGAATCGCGAAAGATGGATGATGACTTTTGTGCGACCGCCAAACGGGAGTGCCCTATATGCTACTATGATCTATACCTTTCCGCCATTGGCTGTACATGTTCTCCACAAAAATATACTTGTCTTCTTCATGCCAAGCAGCTATGTTCTTGTGCATGGAGTGAGAAGTATGTGCTTATACGGTACGAAGTAGATGAGTTGAACATCATGGTTGAAGCTTTGGATGGGAAGGTAAGCGCAGTCCATAAGTGGGCAAAAGAAAAACTTGGATTGCCTGTGCCCGACGTCTCTAAAGATGCCAGCAAGGATGAAACGAAGGTGAAATCCGAGTCCGGACAGTCATTGGACGTTGAGCAGGATAGGAAAGAAGTGTCAATTCCTTCAGTTGATCCAAGTGCTAGAACAAGTAATTTGAATCGGGTAACTGGTTCGTGGGTTGAGGCAGATGGATTGAGTCATCGGCCACAATCAAAAGGAATTGTTAATGATACAGTTGAAGTTTTATTCCCAAAAATTTCACACCATGCTACCGTTGGTAAAAATATTATGGCCTCTTCCAATACAGTTCTCAAGAAGCATCTTGCACGGGAGTCTTCGTCTACTAAAAGAAGTGTGATTATTCTTAGTGATGACGAGAACTAGCAACCACAAACTGAAAGGAGCATAAGTGGTGCATTAATATGTTGTAAGTTGATTCTCTCTTGTAAATTTGTATGACTATTAAGCTTGAATTCTGCTAAATGACTGGGAAATACTCTTTCAACTCAATCTTGGTACTTTGATTCATGTATAATTGTATATTCTAGTAGTCTGTTCCACTTTATTGTTAATTGGTGATATGCATGTTGCATGTGTTACTTTGGGCTTGTATTTATGTTCAGATCCCTGCGCATCTTGTGAAATTAGTGCATAGCCTATGAAATTAGTGCATGTTCCTTGGAACAGTAATAGTTTTTTATTCTTAACCAAAGGTCTCGAGTTCGAGCCTTGAAAATGGAATCCTTGACAATATCGTTGCATGTAATTGTCGTTGGCATGAGTGCACTATCGTTGACGGCCGTAGCCTTGACAGTCGCAATACACGAAGCATCAAGAAGAAAATCTTTGTGACATAACTGACTTTGAGTTGCAAGAACAAGGAATATTGAGGTTGATGATGACAATTATCGTCTACATGGTAAGGCATAATATAAATAAGCACTAGAAACAGTGTGTTTGATCTCTTATCGTTTAAGCTCTTAGAGATGAAATGACCATACATTTCAATAAGGTATTAGAAAAAGGCAAGAGGTTCTGGATTCAAATCTCACCGCTCCTCAAAAAGTTGCCCTATGTAAAAGAATCAGAGACGGCGTGCCAAGACATACTCCCTATGTTCCACATTGTTAGGCACAATTTTCTTATTAGTCCCTTCTAAAAAGAATAACATTAATTTTCTAATGATAAACTTTTTATGGGAAAATTTCACTTTATACCTATTAATTCCAAATTATTTATCCTTTAATGCCTAATCCAAATTATTTACTTCTCCTGTCCATGCGGCCCAAACTATTTACCATGCCGATGCATTACCTTATTCCCCTCATTCAATACGCTATTTCACAACTATTTACCCGGCCGATGCATTGCCTTATTCCCCTTATTCAATCCCTTAGTTAACGCTATTTCACCCGGCCATTTCTTTCATTTCAAAAATCCCATAGTACCTTTTTTTGGAATTAATAAATCCAACTGTATGATTTACTTTGTTTGGATTGTTGCAGAAGTTGTAGACCTTTCGACTATCTAGTTATCCCTCGTGTCTACTGATAACAAAAAGGAATTGCATAGTACCAAATACCAATTATTCCACCGTATAACTTTCTCGCATAAGCTTATAGAAAAACTAATTTCCTTGCAAATATATCAAAGCTAGAGTGCTAGATTTCTATGAAGAACTCGGGAGGGAAAGACGTGAGGAAGTATTGCCTATGCTTTTTTATCTATTAGTCCTGCGATGAATTTCACTATTTTGTGCCTTTTTTGAAGATTTTTTGTTTTATTCAAAGTGAGTGCTGTTAAATATTGCTCATAGTACCTTCTGGAAGTTCATACTGAAATGCGATAGCATTTGGAGCTGATTTGAGGTGATTGAGATCGAAATTTTCAGCTAAAAATCAAAGAAGAACACAGTTACAGTATATCGATACGGTATACAATACACTGTAGGAGTATATAGCTATACTGAAACAGTATACTATTATAGTTTACAATATACTGCAACAGTATATTGTAATAATCGAATAAAAACACAGTTACCTAATAGTACACCGCTCCAATATGCAATATAATATATGAGTATATAGTTATACTGCAACGGTATACTATTATAGTATACAATATATTGTTATAATATGCAATATACTGTAACAATATGCTGTAATAGTATACAATATGCCATAATAGTATACTTATTACCCGTAAATTCACTTGCCTTTTCCCTTATAATTTGCTTTATGTTTTTACCCAGCGTGAGGGCAAATTGAAAATGCAAATCTTTTTTTCGTTTTGATTTATTCTATGAGTTGAATTCCAAGACTTATGACTTCTGCAAACCATTAATTTGCCATTGGAGGATCTTGAAGCTTTGAAACTCATAAATTGGGTTTGTTGAGTTTATGATTATTTTGAAACTCAAAACAAGAATTTTTTTAACTCTTTACATACAATTGTATACCCTGTTGGTATAGCTATATACTATGATGGTATCATATGTTAGTTAATATTTTTTTATTATATTAGCTACATTTAATTGGTACACAATTTAATTTTTCTTTAGTAATAGTATAAAAAATAGTAAAAACAGTGAATGAAATTAGATTATGAAGAGAAAAAGAATATAAAAAAAAGAAGTTAAATGAAATTAGAAAAGGAAAAAAGAAAAAATAGGAAGAAAACGAGAAAAAAGAAAAGGAGAAAAGAAAAAAAAAAGAAAAAAAGAAAAGAAGTATAGAAATAAAAATGAACTGGAGAATAAATAAAAAATTTCCCATAAAAACTATTTTGGGTAGGATATGAATTAGTTTGATGGGTAGAAACAAATGATAGACAAGGGTAAATAATTTTATTTTTGTAGGTAACAACTTTTATAGCACACAATGCTACGACATGTTTAAATTTCAAAAGTTTTATACAACCACATTTGTTATGAAATATTTAAAACCACAAACTTCAAAAGTTTTTTTTAATTAAACATTATGCCTAACTTAAAGTATGACAAACTATAATTGATGGAGATTTTAATATATATAATTTACAGTAATTACATTTATACTGTAATCATCATATCACATAATTGAAGTGTAATCGATAACTTATATGTGTATCCCTGTTATGTTTTGATGATCTAACAAACTTACTATGAAGAACCAGATAAGACACCTGATTGTAACGACCCGACGGGTTGTTTTGAGCAATTTCACTTCGATCGGTTGTTTGAGGGCATGAGTAGCTCCGTATGATGTATTATGAATTATGTGAATCATCGGTTTTGGTATTTAAGCTATCCAGAATTGACTTGGGAGAATGGTCTCAGCTAGAAGCTTTAAATTTGAAAGGTTTGACCAAGTTTCGACTTTTTAGTATTTGACCTCCGATTGAATTTTTGATGGTTCCGTAAGCTCCGTTAGGTGATTTTGGACTTGGGAGCACATCCGGAATGTGATTTGGAGGTCCGTGGTAGAATTAGGTTTGAATTGGCAAGAGTTGGAATTTTAGCAATTTTGGTTGACAGTGAAAATTTTGATATCGGGGTCGGAATGGAATTTCGAAAGTTGGAGTAGGTTCGTAGTATCATTTGTGTCGCGCGTGCAAAATTTCATGTCATTCTGATGAGGTTTGGTAGGTTTCGACATCGTTTGCGAAAATTGAAAGTTTAGAAGTTCTTAGGCTTGAATCCGAGGCGAATTTGGTGTTTTAATGTTGTTTTGAGTGTTCCTAAGGTTCGACTAAGTTTGTATGTTGATATGTGACTTGTTGGTATTATTAGTTGAGGTCCCGAGGCCTCGGGTGTGATTCGTATGGTTAACGGAGAATTGAAAAATGGAATAATGCAGTTGAAGCCGTTGCTTCTGATGTCTCTGCACCTGTGGATAGGGAACCACAAGTGCGAGGGTCGCAGATACGGCGGGGAATCGCAGATGCAAAATTTGGGAAGCTGAGGAAAGAGCATACGTGCACAGGCTTGGCCGCACCTGCGAACCCACAGGTGCGAGGCCTGGGGCGAAGGTGTGGAAGCTGGTAGGTTAAGTGGAATTTGCAGGTGCGGCGCCTTGACCGCAGGTGCGAGAATCTTGGGCAGAAGGTATATATTGTGGACTTCGCAAATTTTGGGTCTTTCTTCACCATTTTTATTCGGTTTTGGAGCTTATGGGAGTTAATTAAAGAGGAATTCAAGGGGGTTTACATTGAGGTAAGTTACTTGATCCCTAATACTCGTGTTTATGGTAATTTTTCGTTGTTTAATCATGTAATTAGTGAAGATTAGAGGTGAAAAATGAGAGGTTAGGGTTTGGGATTTTGGAGAGTTTGATTGAGGATTTGAGGGGTCAAATGGAGTCGGATTTTGATATTGTATGTATGGACTCGTGAGGGAAATGGATTTCTAGTTTTGTAACTTTTGTCAGATTCTGATATGTGGACTCGTGGCCGGGTTTGAGTGGATTTCAGGATTTGTGTGTCTAATTTGTTGTGTTTCTTGTGGGATTCATTCTATTAGCACATATTGATGGTATTGTTCTGGTTGTGAATAGATTCAGAGCTATTGGAGGCCGAGTCGAGGGGCAAGAGCATTGCGGAGTAGAGATTTGATCGCCTTGGGGTAAGTAACGATTGTAAATCTAGTCTTGAGGGTATGAAACCCCAAATTTCGTATCGTTTTACTATTTTGAGGTGACACGCATACTAGGTGACGAGAGTGTGGACGTGCACCGCTGGGAATTGTGACTTGGTCCGTCCCGTAGAAACTATAAGTTGCGTATTTGATTGAAACTATATGATGCTTATGTGTTTTAGAAAGAATTTCTGTAAATTGGGCTGAATGTCATATTTGGGCCTTGTGCCAGAGCTGTTTGGACACTTAGGAGCCTTTTTCTTATTATCCTCTCAATGTTTTTGGTTGAAAATCTATAATCAGTCATGTTACACTTATTGATTTCATAACTCAGTCTTTATTACTCTGTTTTGATGCATATAAAAATATTATTTTGGGCTGAGTACCCTATTTTTACTAATAGCCCGAGTGGCTTGAGAGGTTTATGACTGAGTGAGGCCGAGGGATTGATTTGTGAGGATATTCATGGGCTCGGGCTGCACGCCGTAACATGTTCTGCTGATTTATGACTAAGTGAGGTTGATGGCCTGATTTGTGCGGAGATTTATGGGGTCGTGCTGCATGCTGCAATATTTTGTTACTGATTCATGATTGAGAGAGGCCGAGAGACTGATTGATTTATTCCACGAGGTGGCTTGTTATAGCACTTGGGCTGAAGGAGCCCCTTCGGAGTCTACACACCTCCAGTGAGCATGTGAACCCTGATGTGAGTGATATTTTTCCTGAGGGGCTGTATATGAGTGATGGTGAGGTTGCCCGGGGTTTTTTGAGAAATTTAATTTCGCTCTGTTGTTTAAGGGCATGAGTAGCTCCGTATGATGTATTATGACTTATGTGAATCGTCGATTTTGGTTTTCATGTTATTCGGAATTGAATTGGGAGAATGGTCTCAACTAGAAGCTTTAGCTTGAATGGTTTGACCAAGTTTTGACGTTTTAGTATTTGACCTCGGATTGGATTTTTGATGGTTTTGTTAGCTCCGATGGGTGATTTTGGACTTGGTAGCGTATCCGGAATGTGATTTGAAGGTCCGTGGTATAATTAGGCTTGAATTGGCAAAAATTAAAATTTTGACGATTTTGGTCGACAGTGAAATTTTTGATATCAGGGTCGGAATAAAATTTCGGAAGTTGGAGTAGGTTCGTAGTATCATTTGTGTCGTGTGTGCAAAATTTTAGGTTATTCGGACGAGGTTTGGTAGGTTTGGACATCGTTTGTGGAATTTGGAAGTTTAAAAGTTCTTAAGCTTGAATCCGAGGGGAATTTGGTGTTTTTATGTTGTTTTGAGTGTTCTGAAGGTTCGACTAAGTTCGTATGTTGATATGTGACTTGTTGGTATTATTGGTTGAGGTCTCGTCAGATGGTTAACGGAGAATTGGAAAGTGGAATAGTGCAGCTAAAGCTGCTGCTTCTAATGTGTCCGCACCTACGAAGAGGGAACCGCGGGTGTGAGGGTGGCAAATTCGGCGGGGAACCGTAGATGCGGAATTTGGGAAGCTGAGGAAGGAGCGCATGTGTGCAGGCTTGGCCGCACCTGCAAGCCCGCAGGTACGAAAGCGGGTGAGTTAAGTGGAATTTGCAGGTGCGACGCCTTGACCGCAGGTGCGAGAAGCCTGGGCAGAAGGTATATATTGTAGACTTCGCGAATTTTTTGTCATTCTTCACCATTTTTATTCGGTTTTGGAGCTCATTGGAGTGAATTGAAGAGGATTCAAGGGGGTTTTCATTGAGGTAAGTTACTTGAGCCCTAATACTCGTATTTATGGTAATTTTTCCTTGTTTAATCATGTAACTAGTGAAGATTAGGGGTGAAAATGAGAGGTTAGGGCTTGAGATTTTGGAGAGTTTGATTGAGGATTTGAGGGATCAAATGGAGTCGGATTTTGATAAATTTCGTATGTATGGACTCGTGAGGGAAAGGGCTTTATAATTTTATGACTTTTGTCGTATTCATTGACGTGTGCTTGGAGATGGATTTGAGTAGATTTCGGGATTTGTGTCTAATTTGATAGTGTTTTTTGTATGATTCATTCCATTAGCGCATGTTGATGGTATTATTCTGGTTGTGAATAGATTCAGAGCGATTGGAGGCCGAGTCGAGGGGCAAGAGCATCGCGGAGTAGAGATTTGATCGGCTTGAGGTAAGTAACGATTGTAAATCTAGTCCTGAGGGTATGAAACCCCGATTTCGTATCGTTTTACTATTTTGAGGTGACGCGCATGCTAGGTGACGGTAGTATGGGCGTGAATCTTGGGGATTGTGACTTGGTCCGTCCCGTAGCAACTCTAAGTTGCGTATTTGGTTGAAACTATATGATACTTATGTGTTTTAGAAAGAATTTCTGTAAATTGGAATGAATGTCATATTTGGGCCTAGTGCTAGAGCTGCTTAGACCCTTGAAAGCCTTTTTCTTATTACCCTCTCACTGTTTTTGGTTGATAATTTATACTTAGTCATGTTACACTTATTGATTTCATAGCTCAGTCTTTATTACTCTGTTTTGATGCATATAAAAATGTTGTTTTGGGCTGAGAACCCTGTTTTTACTGGTAGCCAGAGTGGCTTGAGAGGTTTATGACTGAGTGAGGACGAGGGTCAAATTTGTGAGGATATTTATAGGATCGGGCTGCACGCCGCAGCATGTTATACTGATTTATGACTAAGTGAGTCCGAGGGCCTGATTTGTGAGGACATTTATGGGGTCGTCCTACATGCCGCAACATGTTGTTACTGATTCATGATTGAGTGAGGCTGAGGGCATGATTTATTTATGCCACAATGTGGCTTGTTATAACGCTTGGGCTGAAGGAGCCCCTCCAGAGTCTGCACGTACCCTAATTATGAGTGATGTTTTGCCCGAGGGGCTGTATATGAGTGATGATGAGGTTTGCTCGAGGGGTTGTATACGAGTGATGTTTGCCCGAGGGGATGTATACGAGTGAGGTTTGCTCGAGGGGCTGTTTATGATTCCATCATTTTTGTCGTCGTTGCATTGAGCCTCTGTTTGAGAACTGTTGAAAAATATTTTCAAATGATTTTACTGGAACTGAGTTTAAATGAAATGATTTGATTCAAACTTTGCTTTTAAGTCCTGTTGTATTTTTATTGAGATTTCATGATATGAACTTTACATGCTTTATTGCTCGTCATTACTGCTCAGCCTTTATTTACTTTGGTTACTTACTGAGTTGGCGTACTCACGTTACTCCCTGCACCTTGTCTGGAGATCCAGACATTTCTAGATGCGGTAGCGAGTGTTGATTGTTCAGTTGCAGATCCATCGGAGTTAACAAGGTAGTTGTCTGGCGATCGCAGCCCTGCTTTCCTCCCTCTTTATCTTCCCTTTGTTATATTCAGTTACTTACAGACTATGTTAGTCTTGATGTTGTCAGTCGATTGTAGTAGATGCTCACGAGCAGTGACATCCCGATGTTGGGCTTTTTCTTTTCCGCACTTTTATTTAGGATGAATCACACGTGGGAGAGATATGAAATCTCTGAGCAGACTTAAATCCCTTACTTTGCCATTCTTTCCAGAATAGGATTTTGCTTAATATCATTATGAAAGTTTTATGTTAAGTAGCTTGGAATTTTCTTAAAATGAAAATATCGTTTTGTCTTGGTAGTGTGTCGGCTTGCCTAGTACCACGATATGCGCCATTACGACAGAGTTAGTTTTGGGTTGTGACACTGATATACATCCTCAAGAACTTAAAGATCAACAAGTCTCCGGTTGAAGACATAGTTAAACTCTTCAGAGTCAAAGGAATAACAGAGGGAATAGATAGCTACCAGTTCCCGAGGTGACAGTACAAGTCAACTCCCCCAGTTGTAAAGTTGCTGTCTGCACATGCTACAAAGCAGGAACATTGCAATAGTCAATTTTATGGGGGAATGCCCTTTACCTAACTTACTTACATCATTCAAAGTGATGTCACAAATGAATTATTAACATCAAGTAAGGTAAAAACAAAACACTTGCACATTCTAGAACTCATCAAGAATATTCTCTCAAGTGATCCATCAATCTTGCAAGTGATTCTTAAGGGCATCAAGAACACAGAACAACATAACAACGGGCTAGTTCCCTGTATCGAGTTATTACATGTCCTTAGTTGTGTTGTACCTTTGTTAAAATACTCTACTTGTAATTCCTACTTAACTTAGTTAGAAGCATTATGTAGGAAATCTTTGTAAATCATAAACTCTTGTGTTTGTGTCTTGGTTAGAGTTAATCGAGGTGTAAAATCTTTGCAATAGAGTTATTACAAAGTGGTTTGTAATATTGTCGTTACAGTTAGTGAGGGATTAAGAGGTTAATTCCTAGGTTACAGTAGTTTGTAATCTAAAGTTTACTCAGTAGTGAAGTTGAAATCCTACAAGGACAAGTCGTGATTTTTGATCCCGTGAACTAGGAGTTTTCCACGTAAAACTCCATCGTGTCATTTACCTACTGTAATGTGCGTGTGTTTTCTATAAGAACTAATAGAGAACCTGATTCTCCATATAGTTTGGTGAACCCTTAGTTTTCTATCAGTAATCATCTTTGATTCTTCTAGCAAAAGTATAAAAGACAACAAGCAATTGTAACCTTGATGAATTAGTGGCACCCATTAGTTATTGAGTTTGTAATTAAATATTTTAATATATTTAATAGTTTTTAACATAAACACAGGATCTAAGCAAAAATTATTAAATTCGTCCGAACCCCGTAAACAATATTGTACCTCATGGTACCCATAGCATGTGTTAGTTACCGAGCTTGCAATTAATATTCATACATATTTAATGATTTTTTTAATTATAAATACAAGAGCTAAACAAAAACTATTGAATTCCTCTGAACAAGTTTAGGAGGTTCGTTATATAAATAATGAAAATAAAATATAAGGAATATTTCTTTCGAACATGTCATATGTGGAACTATAATTACAACCCGACACAACTGCCTACATATAAGTAGCATATATGAGGTGGGACAAACCTTTGGCAAAAACATGTACACTGCAATTGAAATCACTGATATACACATTAAATAACTTGTATAGAAGACTAACTTAAATAAAATCATAACCATTTCATACGAAATAAATTGTTGAAATCACTTTCGACTCCTTAGGCCTAATACATACTTTAAGTTTCTTATACTTTACACTGGGACTGGGAGTACTAATACAACAATAACAACATACCCAGTATTATCCCAGATCCCACGATCTGGGTAGGGTAGTGTGTGCGACACTGACATAATAACAATTCAACACGGATATCTCCGTTGGGGGGTGGGGTTTGGGGGCAGTCTCCTCTACTGCCTGACAATAATACACCATCAATATTATCAGCAGACAGTCTTCTCCACAGACTGGCCGTCTTTTCCTCCTCCCTAAATTTAGTGTGTAAATAACTTTTCGGGACAAGTTGTCTTTTCTCAACCCAAAAATGAAACTTTTATAGCAAGTATGGTATTCAAACTGGCACTTAAATTCACAGTGTTCTAACCTTGCTCATAGGCAGGAAACAATATTTATACCTCAAACACTGTAGAGCTTCATAACCTGGTCAATCTTTACTCGACAAACAGGGCACTCGCCTTTCTTGGAATTAATCTGGTTCAAACACTGCATGCAGCCAATCATGTGACCACAAGGTACACAAGCTCCTTCAACAGAAGCCTCCCAACATATTATACACAATGCAGGCTCATGTTTATTTTCCCTTTCAGTTGTAACAGAAGCTGCTTGCTCTCCAGGAGGAATCAACAAGTTCAACGGGCTAAGATCTATATCCGGATAATGAACCACCTCTTCATGTACAAACTCATCTGGAACTGGTGGAGCTGAAGGGACCACGAAATCAAAAGCAAGATTGCCCTCCTGAGTTCCAGTATATTCAGGTGCATTGTCCGTCTTGTCCATCGTTTCACAGCTATTGACTCCTGAGGATGCTGTTTTGCTTATTGAAGGCAATGCACTGTCCTTTGCGGTTTTTCCCCATCCTTGATAATGAACTTCGGTGGAGGCCTCTCTATGTTCCGACCGAGGCCCGGGCACGCCCCAGCCATTGTACTCTTCTACAGCAGGCTCATCGTTCCATCCACTGCAGCTTAGTTCAGAGGAGGTCGATCTAGGAAGTGAGTGCTGTCGTCTTTGACTGGATACATCTGCAGTACTCTCCCATCCATTTTCTTGGACCTTAATTTGGTCATCCATCCACCCACGGGAAGTAATTTCAGATGTAGGCTGGGCTCTAACAAGTGAACCCCATCCGTTGTGAGCAGAATCATCTGACGTATTACACCAACCATTTTCATTTTTTACACCAGAGCTTTGTCCATGATGATGGAGAACCTTATTTTCTTTAGCAGAACGAATAGAAGCATTGATTCCAATTGCTAATTCCATTGCTTCTGCAGCAGTTTCAGATTGTTGCACTGTAGTTTGGCTATTTTGTGATAAACGGGGAGGCAGAACCTGAAATGCTAATATGCAGTCAAGCCCCAGAGGTGGTTCCACTCTATCCTCTTGGTGCATCATAAAATAAATGGAAAAGGATCAAAAGTAACTCTTTACTATGAAACATCTTAATTTTACCCTCCGTTAAACTTTGGGGCCATTCATACCTTGCCTATATCGTCTCGTATTTTTCCTTGACCCCCTAACAGGCTCCAACCCGAAGTATAACGGAGAATAATTTTAAACCATAGTCAAAATTATAGGGGTAAATTTGGACCTTTCTCGCAGTGCTGGGGCTCCGTTAAAGTTTCGAGCAAACACGAGACAATTTGCTAACAGCAAGGTATGACCGGATGGTAAAACCATGATATTTAGCACAGTGGAGGGATAAATTTGGATTTCTTTAAGGAAAACAGAAAAACATGCATAGCAGCTCAGGAAAAGGAACAATACAAGAGATTTGTTTAAAGCAAATTCAGCTGATGTTACGCGTCATACAATGTAGATATTTAGCTGGCCACTGTTTCATTCAGTTTCAAAAAGCATCAAATCTATGATTCAAGAATACCATTTATCTAACTAACCCACAATATTCCGGCTTTAAAGTTATAGCTGACTTGGGACACAAAAAACGCAAGACACTTTGTCAGTTGATAGTTGGCATTTTATACCCGTAGTCATCTTATACCCATATTTTATACCCGTGTGACTTATAGGTTATGGGTTCGAGCCGTGGAAGCAACTACTAATGTTTGTATTAGGTTAGGCTATTTACATCACACCCCTTGAAGTGCGGTCCTTCCCCGGACCTTGCGTTAATACGGGATGCTTTGTGCACCAGACTGCCCTTTTTAGTCATCTTCATCTAAATTCTCAAGTTTTTACTTCAAAAATTTACTTAATCACTTTCTATGTCCAGCATACCCCTGCAGTTTTAGAATGAAAGCTGCATGCCATCAGCTTCTAGTAACAAGTTGCAAGACTAAACAAAGCATATGTAATTTTTAAGTGGTCTATCTATCTTATCCAAGTAAAATAAAGCATAATGTATTATGAAATACAACTCAAAGTAACAATATGGAACAAAGAAATAAAAGCAATTTAGTAAAACATGAATAAGAAATGGAGATAGAGAAAAGGAAGAGATTTTCTTCTTAAATTGTGTGTATTTTCCTATCTATTACAAGGCCTTTATATAGGCATGAAAAGTGAAGAAAATGTGTCATGGAATACGTCATTACGCATTTGAGACGAAGATCATAGAGGAAGAGTAGACATCCACCATAATTTGATATTTATCATAACACTTCCCCTTGGATGTCCACAGAGAATGTGCCTCGTTAAAACCTTACTAGGAAAAAAAATCATATGAAAAAAAAAATCCTAGTGAAGGAAAAAGAGTACACATGTTTAGAAATACGCCTTTTGTTTGCCTCGTTAAAAACCTTGCAAGAAAAATCCAATAGGACAAAAACCTTGTAAGGGAAAAAGAGTGCAACACATATTTTACTACCCCTGATGAAAAATCACTTAATGTCTCGAAGACGACGCATTCCAATCTTATATATCACCCTTTCAAATATTGAGGTTGATACTGCCTTAGTAAACAGATCAGCTAAATTATCACTTGAACGAACTTGTTGTACATCTATTTCACCATTCTTCTGAAGATCATGAGTGAAAAAGAATTTCGGTGAAATGTGTTTTGTTATATCCTCCTTTCAGTTGAGCTATGCATGCAGCATTGTCTTTGTACAATATTGTTGGAATATTTTCTCTCGAAGAAAGACCACATGTTTGCTGAATGTGTTGAGTTACCGATCTCAACCAAATGCATTCTCGACTTGCTTCGTGAATGGCTGTTATCTCTGGTCCCCCCTTGAACAAATTCTTAAAGGTTAGGTTACTATTTGAAGAAGTAGCAACCATAGTTTGTTTTGTCGAACGCCATGATATGTCTGTACCTCCACTTGTAAATAAATAGTCTGTCTGAGATCGACCTTTGTGCGGATCAGACAAATATCCTGCATCTTCATAACCAATCAATTATGACTTGGATTCATTTGAATAAAATAAACCCATATCAATGGTCCCTTGGATGTATCTGAATATATGTTTAATACCATTCCAGCATCTTTGTGTTGGAGAAGAACTAAATCTTGCCAATAAGCTTACTGAGAAAGCTATATCTGGTCGAGAATTATTAGCAAGATACATTAATGTCCTAATTGCACTAAGATATGGTACTTCGGCACCAAGAAGCTCTTATCATTTTCATAAGGTCGGAATGGATCTTTCTTTATATCAAGTGATTTCACAACCATCAGGGTACTCAATGGATGTACTTTATCCATATAAAATCGCTTTAAAATCTTTTCGGTGTATGTTGATTGATGGACAAATATTCCATCTTTCATATACTCAATTTATAGACCAAGACAAAATCTTGTCTTTCCAAGATCTTTCATTTCAAATTCTTTCTTCAAACAGTCTATTGTTTTGGAGGCTCTCCGGGAGTTCCAATGATATTTAAATAATCAACATACACGACGATTATAACAAATTCAGATCCAGTCCTTTTTATAAAGACACAAGGACAAATTGGATTATTTTTGTACCCTTCTTTCAACAAGTACTCACTCAGGCGATTATACCACATGCGCCCTGATTGTTTCAATCCGTATAAGGATTTCTGCAGCTTTATTGAACAAGTTTCTCGAAAACTTTTATATGCTTCAGGCACTTTAAATCCTTCAGGAATTTTCATAAAGATTTCATTGTCTAGTGAGGATCTCCACATGGTGTTTATTGATCTAGAGAAAGCGTACAACATGGTTCCTAGGGAGGTCTTATGGAGCTGCTTAGAGGTTAAAGGGGTTCCGGTAGCCTACATTAGGGTGATTAGAGACATGTATGAAGGAGCTAAGACTCGGGTTAGGACAGTAGGAGGCGATTCCGAGCATTTTCCAGTTGTTACGGGGTTGCACCAAGGGTCTGCACTCAGCCCTTTCCTATTTGCCCTAGTGATGGATGCCATAATGCATCATATTCAAGGGGAGGTGCCATGGTGCATGCTATTTGCTGATGATATAGTCTTAATTGACGAAACACGACGTGACGTCAACGAAAGGCTAGAGGTTTGGAGACATGCCCTTGAGTCTAAAGGTTTCAGGTTGAGCAGGACAAAGACGGAATACCTCGAGTGCAAATTTGGGGCGGGGCCGACGGAAGCGGGAGTGGAAGTGAGGCTTGACTCTCAAATCATCCCTAAGAAGAGTAGTTTCAAGTACCTTGGGTCAGTTATTCAGGGGATCGGGGAGATCGACGAGGATGTCACACACCGTATAGGGGTGGGTTGGATGAAGTGGAGGTTAGCGACGGGAGTCCTGTGTGACAAGAAAGTCCCACCATTACTAAAAGGTAAGTTTTATAAAGCAGTGGTTAGGCCTGCAATGCTGTATGGGACAGAGTGTTGGCCGGTTAAGAACTCACACACCCAGAAGATGAAAGTAGCAGAGATGAGGATGTTGAGGTGGATGTGCGGGCATACAAGGATAGATAAGATTAGGAATGAAGATATTCGAGAGAAGGTGGGCGTGGCCCCCATAGAGGACAAGATGCGAAAAGCAAGACTCAGATGGTTTGGACACATTCAGAGGAGGAGCACTGATGCACCGGTGAGAAAGTGTGAGCGACTGGCTGTGGTGGGCATGAGGAGAGGTAGAGGGAGACCTAAGAAGTATTGGGGAGAGGTGATAAGGCAGGACTTAGCGCGTCTTAGGATTACTGAGAACATGGCCCTTGATAGGGGATTGTGGATGTCGAGCATTAAAGTAGTAGGTTAGGAGGAAGTTGTGGATATTTTCACAGCGCACTAGAGTGAGACTAGCTAGTTATGAGGTAATCTTAGGATGTTATGATCAGCTAACGATACAGGGAGTTATCTGTTGGATATTAGTATACCTTTCATCTATTTCGTATTTCTTATATTTCTTATATTGATGCTATTATGTTATTTTGTGTTATGTAGTGTATTTTATGTTATTTTTAGTATGACTCTATTGATAGTACTAACTTATCGTCTCTTGTTGATGTTTTGAGCCAAGGGTCTCCTGGAAACAGCCTCTCTGCCCCCCCGGGTAGGGGTAAGGTCTGCGTACATATTACCCTCCCCAGACCCCACTTGTGGGATTATACTGGGTTGTTGTTGTTGTATTTCATTGTCTAGTGAGCCATACAAATAGGCGGTGACAACATCTATTAGACGCACATCAAGTTTTTCATGCACTGCCAGATTTATAAGATAGCTAAATGTGATAGCATCCACCACAGGAGAATATGTCTCCATATAATCAATGCCAGGTCTTTGCGAAAATCCTTGTACCACAAGTCGTGCTTTATATCTAACGACTTCATTTTTGTCATTTCGTTTCCTCACAAAAACCCATTTGTACCCTACTGGCTTTATACCTTCAGGTGTTCGAACTATGGGTCCAAAGACTTCACGTTTTCCAAGTGAAGTTAACTCTGTCTGGATAGCGTCTATCCATTTTGGATAATCATTTCTCTGTCTACATTCATCGACAGATTTTGGTTCAAGATCCTCATCCTGGTGCATTATTAGCAACAATGTTATCGATAACAATATTATTTCGGTTCCATTTTTCCCGATTGAGACGTAACTTATTGATATCTCTTCATTCTTATTATTTTCAGGTACCTGGACCTCCCCAAAGGTTTTATCATTTGTTACTTCTTGGGGATCCACTTTGATCACTTGCACCTTTTCATATCTTTAGAACCGATTGATCTACCACGTTTCAAGCATGGCTTAGACTCATTTGCTTTAATTAATTGTCTTGCCGGGATATCAACTCAAATTGGAACATTAGCAGCTGGAATATGTGACTTAGTCATCCTTGGTAGGTCAGTGATGCATCTGCTAATTGATTTGCAATATTTTGCAAATGAATACTCTTTTGAACCTCTTGTTCACATTGATTTGTTGGAGGATCTAAATGAGACAGTGATAATGCATTCCAATCTATCTCCTTTTTCAGCTGCTTATTTTCTCCCCCTAATGTTGGATATACTGATTCATCAAAATGGCAATCAGAAAATCTTGCCGTAAATAAATCTCCAGTCATTGGCTATAGATAATTTATAATAGAAGGAGATTCATATCCAACATATATCCCCAACCTTCTTTGAGGACCCATCTTTGTGCGTTGTGGTGGAGCAATTGGAACATATATAACACAACCAAAGATCCTAAGATGGAAAATATTTGGCTCATGACCAAAAGTCAATTGCAATGGGGAGACTTTATGATAACTTGTGGGCCTTATCCGCACAAGTGCTGCTGCGTGCAAAATAGCATGCCCCATACTGAAATGGGAAGTTTTGTTCTAGTAAGCATTGGTCTAGCAATTAATTGGAGGCGTTTGATCAATGATTCTGCTAGACCATTTTGTGTATGAACATGAGCAACCGGATGCTCAATTGTTATCCCAGTTGAAATACAATAATCGTTAAAGGCTTGGGATGTAAACTCACCAGCATTATCAAGACGAATTGTCTTAATTGCATAATCTAAAAATTGTGCCCTTAGCTTTATTATTTGAGCCAACAAACTCGCAAATGCCATATTGCGAGTTGATAGTAAGCACACATGTGACCATCTTGTAGATGCATCTACCAAAACCATATAATATTTGAATGGTCCATATAGAGGGTGAATGAGCCCACATATATCACCTTGTATACGTTCCAGAAATGCAGGGGATTCCATGCTAACTTTAATAGTTGATGGTCTAATAATTAATTTTCCTTGAGAACATGCAGCACATGAGAATTCGTTAAATTGAAGAATCTTCTGCTTTTTCATTGAATGTCCATGTGACTTCTCAATTATTTTACGCATCATATTAGAACCAGGATGGCCTAATCGGTCATGCCAAATTATCTTTTGATTAGTAAACTTTTTGTTTACTACGGCATGTGCTTCAATCCTGCTAATACTTGTGTAGTATAAGCCGGAGGAAAGGGTAGGTAACATTTCAAGCACATATTTCTTACCAGACATTATTGTAGTAATGTAAAGATATTCAATCTTTTCATCATTTGTAGTCTCAATATGGTAGCCATTTTGGCGAATATCTTTGAAACTTAATAAGTTTCTTTGAGATTTACTACAATAGGCTTCATCAATAGCCAAATTTATTCCTCCTGGTAGTAATAAATTGGCTCTTCCAGAACCTTCAATTACTCTTGTATTACCGGATATTGTATTAACATTGGCTTCTTCCATTACCAAATAAGAGAAATATCTCTTAAAATAGTATGTGTTGTAGCACTATCCAGAAGACATATGTCATCTTTATTAATCTTGAGTCCAACTGAAGACTGGGAAATTTTCATATTCTTCATAAAAAATCAAAAAGTACATCATAAGAAATATGAAAGACAAAAAAAAAAAAAGAACATTAAGAAATACATTAGGAATGTAGAAACTAGCAACACATGATGCATTAGGAAAATAAAACCAAGAAAAATAAACTAGTTGCAAACATTAAAAATGACAACTTCTATTATAACTTCATTCCCTAGTAAGATGATTAGTTTTTCAGTCAATATCCTCAAAGAAGTCTCCATCTTCTAAATGAGTAATATTTGCTAGGCCTCCAAAATCATCATCTTTATGCGCAAGATGTGTCTCAGAATCATATTTGTTTGAAGGACCTGCTTCATCATAATTATTTTGAAAGGTTAAGTCTGCCTCCACATTATTTTCTTTCTTTCTAAGGGAGGAGGCTTGATAAAGTTTAACAAAATGATATGGCGTATGACAAATGCGTGCCCAGTGACCTTTTATACCACATCGGTGACCCATACTAATTTTACCTTTTGAATGATTAATTTGAGAACTTTATTGTTCTCCTGTTTATTTCCACCATAATGACGATAATTGTTTCGTCCCCTGCCACGTCACCGGTAATTATTTTATTTTCTTTCAGACTTATCATATGCTGCTACAGCATTCACTTCCGGGAACGGAGCTGACCCAGTGGGACGAGCTTCATGATTTTTCATTAATAGAGTATTATTCTGCTCTGCCAAAAGTAGGAATGTGATTAACTTTGAATATTTCTTAAAACCTTTTTCATGGTATTGCTGTTATAGCACCACATTTGAAGCGTGAAAAGTAGAAAATATTTTTTCTAATAAGTACTCATCTGTGAAAGTGTCTCCACATAATTTTAATAGAGAACTTACTTTAAATATAGCAGAATTATACTCACTTACGGTTTTAAAGTCTTGCAACCTTAAATGCATCCACTCATACCGAGCTATCGGTAATACCATAAGTTTTAGGTGGTCATATCGATCCTTCAAATTAATCCATAATTCAAGTGGATCTTTTACGGTTAAATATTTAGTTTTTAACCCTTCATCTGCATTATCCTGATTTGGTGCTTCATTTCCATGTATTATAGTATTTGCAAGACCTTTAGCGACAAGGTGAATTTCAACATTAAGGTCCCATGACAAATAATTCTTTCCCCTGATGTCAAGTGCCACAAATTCAAGTTTTGACAAAGTCAACATAGTAAAAACTACAATAAAAAAAGATTGTAAAAGTAAATATAAGGATAATCGTGAAATGGAACAATATCAAAGCAGTGATACAATAACCCCATTACATAAGATTAATAGTACTAGTACCATCAGATCATTAATCTTATATCTATTATATTTGTTAATGACTATCAAACAGTTACTGTATATTGGAAAGAAATATATATGGCCATGCTAGTTCCTTTAATTATATGAGTCCACCTGTCCATTTCATAAAAACATGTGGGCAAACATAGATATCCTATTGAGCAAATAGTTTTTTAAGGAGAATTGGAGTAGAAGTCATTTAATAAAATATGTATAACTCATCATAGTTGTAATTTTATTATATACACGAGATAGCAGTTAGCATGGTTATATGAGAATAAAGCACTTTTTAAAGTTTACATGCAAAATATGCACATCAGCAGTATTTAGAATAACTTTAAAAGAAACGTACTTGATCCGAGGAGGAGAATAAGCACAACTTAGAGATTATGGATTTGGTTAGACCCTCGTATTAACGTGTTATGAAATACAACTTAAAGTAACACTATGGAACAAGGAAATAAAAGCAATTTAGTAAAACATGAACAAGAAATGGATTTTCTTCTTCAATTGTGTGTATTTTCCTACCTATTGCAAGGCCTTTATATAGACATGAAAAGTGAAGAAAATGTGTCGTGGAATATGTCATTAAGCATTTGAGATGAAGATCATGGAGGAAGAGTAGACATTCACCATAATTTGATATTTATCATAACAGATATAAGATTAATGATCTGATGGTACTATTAATCTTATATAATGGAATTATTGTATCACTATTTTGAGATTATTCCATTTGTTTCCATTTCACGATTATCCTTATATTTACTTTTACAATCTTTTTTTATTGCAGTTTTTAGTATGTCGACTTTGTCAAAACTTGAACTTGTGGCACTTGACATCACGGGAAAGAATTATTTGTCATGGGTCATTGATGCTGAAATTCACCTTGATGCTAAATGTCTTGCAAATACTATAATACAAGGAAATGAAGCACCAAATCAGGATAAAGCGAAGGCCATGATTTTCCTTCGTCATCATCTACATGAAAGGTTAAAAACTGAATATTTAATCGTAAAAGATCCACTTGAATTATGGATTAATTTGAAGGATTGATATGACCACCTAAGACTTACGATATTACCAAAAGCTCGGTATGAGTGGATACATTTAAGGTTGCAAGACTAATAAAACCGTAAGTGAGTATAATTCTGCTATATTTAAAGTAAGTTCTCTATTAAAATTATGTGGAGACACTATCACAGATGAGGACTTCTTAGAAAAAATATTTTCTATTTTTCACGCTTCAAATGTGGTGCTACAACAGCAATACCTGAAAAAGGTTTTAAGAAATATTCAGAGTTAATCACATGCCTACTTGTGACAGAGCAGGATATACTCTATTAATGAAAAATCATGAAGCTCGTCCCACTAGGTCAGCTCCATTCCCGGAAGTGAATGTTGCAGTAACATATGATAAGTCTGAAAGAAACAAAATAATTACCGTGGCAGTGAACATAATCGTAGACGTGGACGTGGTAGGGGATGAAACAATTATCGTCATTATGGTGGAAATAAACAGGAGAAAATAAGGGTTCTCAAATTAATCCTTCAAAAGGTAAAATTAGTATATGTCACCGATGTGGTATGAAAGATCACTGGGCACGCATTTGTCATACGCCAGATCACTTTGTTAAACTTTATCAAGCCTCCCTTAGAAAGAAAGAAAATAATGTGGAGGCAGACTTAACCTTTTGTGGACCCATTCACCCTCCATGTGGACCATTCAAATATTCTATGGTTTTGGTATATGCATCTACAAGATGGTCACATGTGTGCTTACTATCAACTCGCAATATGGCATTTGCGAGATTGTTGGCTCAAATAATAAAGCTAAGAGCACAATTTCCAGATTATGCAATTAAGACAACTCGTCTTGATAATGCTGGTGAGTTTACATCCCAAGCCTTTAACGATTATTATATTTCAACTGGGATAACAATTGAGCATCCGGTTGCTCATGTTCATACACAAAATCGTCTAGCAGAATCATTTGATCAAACGCCTCCAATTAATTGTTAGACCAATGCTTATGAGAACAAAACTTCCCATTTCAGTATGGGGTCATGCTATTTTGCACGGAGCAGCACTTGTGCGGATAAGGCCCACAAGTTATCATGAAGTCTCCCCATTGCAATTGGCTTTTGGTCAGGAGCCAAATATTTCCAATCTTAGGATCTTTGGTTGTACGATATATGTTCCAATTGCTCCACCACAACGCACAAAGATGGGTCCTCAAAGAAGATTGGGGATATATGTTGGATATGAATCTCCTTCTATTATAAAATATCTAGAGTCGATGACTGGAGATTTATTTACGGTAAGATTTTCTGATTGCCATTTTGATGAATCAATATATTCAATATTAGGGGGAGAAAATAAGTAGCTGAAAAAGGAAATAGATTGGAATGTATTATCACTGTCTCATTTAGATCCTCGAACAAATCAATGTGAACAAAAGATTATTCATTTGCAAAATATTGCAAATCAATTACCAGATGCATTCACTGACCTACCAAGGGTGACTAAGTCGCATATTCCAGCTGCTAATGCTCCAATTCGAGTTGATATCTCGACAGGACAATTAATTAAAGCAAATGAGTCTAAGCCATACTTGAAACGTGGTAGACCAATCGGTTCTAAAGATAAAAATCCTCGAAGAAGAAAAGGAGCAAGTGATCAAAGTGAACATAACACGGAGGTAGTGACTCAAGAAGAGCCTTAAGAAGTAACAAATGATAAGACCTTAGGGGAGGTCCAGGTACCTGAAAATAATGAGAAAGAAGAGATATCAATAAGTTACGTCTCAACCGGAAAAAAATGGAACCGAAATAATATTGTTCTCGATAATATTTTTGCTTATAATGTTGCATTGAAATAATGCACCAGGATGAGGATCTTGAACCAAAATTTATCGATGAATGTAGACAGAGAAATGATTGGCCAAAATGGAAAGACGCTATCCAGGCAGAGTTAACTTCACTTGGAAAACGTGAAGTCTTTGGACTCATAGTTCGAACACCTGAAGGTATAAAGCCAGTAGGGTACAAATGGGTTTTTGCGCGAAAACGAAATGACAAAAATGAAGTCGTTAGATATAAAGCACGATTTGTGGCACAAGGATTTTCGCAAAGACCTGGCATTGATTATATGAAGACATATTCGCCTATGGTGGATGCTATCACATTTAGGTATCTTTAAATCTGGCAGTGCATGAAGAACTTGATGTGCGTCTAATGGATGTTGTCACAACCTATTTGTATGACTCACTAGACAATGAAATCTTTATGAAAATCCCGGAAGGATTTAAAGTGTCTGAAGCATATAAAAGTTTTCGAGAAACTTGTTCAATAAAGCTACAGAAATCCTTATACAGATTGAAACAATCAGGGCGCATGTGGTATAATCGCCTGAGTGAGTACCTATTGAAAGAAGGGTACAAAAATAATCCAATTTGTCCTTGTGTCTCTATAAAAAGGTCTGGATCTGAATTTGTTATAATCGCCGTGTATGTTGATTATTTAAATATCATTGGAACTTCTGGAGAGCTTCCAAAACAATAGACTGTTTGAAGAAAGAATTTGAAATGAAAGATCTTGGAAAGACAAGATTTTGTCTTGGTCTACAAATAGAGTATATGAAAGATGGAATATTTGTCCATCAATCAACATACACCGAAAAGATTTTAAAGCGATTCTATATGGATAAAGTACATCTATTGAGTACCCCGATGGTTGTGAGATCACTTGATATAAAGAAAGATCCATTCCGACCTCATGAAAATGATAAGAGCTTCTTGGTGCCGAAGTACCATATCTTAGTGCAATTAGGACATTAATGTATCTTGCCAATAATTCTCGACCAGATATAGATTTCTCAGTAAGCTTATTGGCAAGATTTAGTTCTTCTCCAACACAAAGACGCCGGAATGGTATTAAACATATATTCAGATACCTCCAACGGACCATTGATATGGGTTTATTTTATTCAAATGAATCCAAGTCATAATTGATTGCTTATGAAGATGCAGGATATTTGTCTGATCTGCACAAAGGTCGATCTCATATAGATTATTTATTTACAAGTGGAGGTACAACTATATCATGGCGTACGACAAAACAAACTATGGTTGCTATTTTTCAAATCATGCAGAGATAATAGCTATTCACGAAGCAAGTCGAGAATGCATTTGGTTGAGATCAATAACTCAACACATTCAGCAAACATGTGGTCTTTCTTCGGAAGAGAATATTCCAACAATATTGTACGAAGATAATGTTGCATGCATAGCTCAATTGAAAGGAGGATATATCAAAGGAGATAGAATAAAACACACTTCATCGAAATTCTTTTTCACTCATGATCTTCAGAAGAATGGTGAAATAGATGTACAACAAGTTCATTCAAGTGATAATTTGGTTGATCCGTTCACTAAGGCATTACCAACCTCAATATTTGAAAAGCTAATATATAAGATTGGAATGCGTCGTCTTCGAGACATTAAGTGATTTTTCATCAGGGGGAGTAAAATATGTGTTGCACTCGTTTTCCATTACAAGGTTTTGTCCCACTGGTTTTCCTTGCAAGGTTTTTAACGAGGCAATCAAAAGGCGTATTTCTAAACATGTGTACTCTTTTTCCTTCACTAGGATTTTTTTTCATATGATTTTTTTTTTCCTAGTAAGGTTTTAACGAGGCACATTCTCTGTGGACATCCAAAGGGGAGTGTTATGATAAATATCAAATTATGGTGGATGTCTACTCTTCCTCCATAATCTTCATCTCAAATGCTTAATGACATTCCATGACACATTTTCTTCACTTGTCATGCCCATATATAAAGGCCTTGGAATATATAGAAAAAATACACACAATTAAAGAAGAAAATCTCTTCCTTCTCTCTATCTCCATTTCTTGTTCACGTTTTACTAAATTGCTTTTATTTCCTTGTTCCATATTGTTACTTTGAGTTGTATTTCATAACAATATCTATAATATTTGTTAATGACTATCAACTAGTTACTGTATATTGGAAAGAAGTATATATGGCCATGCTAGTTCCTTTAATTATATGGGTCCACCTGTCCATTTCATAAAAACATGTAGGCAAACATAGATATCCTATTGAGTAGATAGTTTCTTAAGGAGAATTGGAGTAGAAGTCATTTAATAAAATATGTACAACTCATCATAGTTGTAATTGTATTATGTACATGAGATAGCAATTAGCATGGTTATATGAGAGTAAAGCACTTGTTAAAGTTTACATGCAAAATATGCACATCAACAGTATTTAGAATAACTTTAAAAGAAACATACTTGATCCGAGGAGGAGAATAAGCACAACTTAGAGATTATGGATTTGGTTAGAGCCTCGTGCTGATAACGTATTATGAAATACAACTCAAAGTAACAATATGGAACAAGGAAATAAAAGCAATTTAGTAAAACATGAACAAGAAATAGAGATAGAGAGAAGGAAGTGATTTTCTTTTTCAATTGTGTATATTTTCCTATCTATTACAAGGCCTTTATATAGGCATGAAAAGTGAAGAAAATATGTCATGGAATATGCCATTAAGCATTTGAGATGAAGATCATGGAGGAAGAGTAGACATCCACCATAATTTGATATTTATCATAACATAATGCCCATATTTCAAACATTACTTATGTAATTTATATGCATCATACACACTCATCTGATGAACAAATGATGGGTAGTTTGACTAAATTATTTTTTGAGTCGGGGATACAAGCAACAGATACAGAGTTGGTAATAAGTATGATTTCAATTTGGAGGAGGTAATTACCTCAGTTGCAGCATTACATGCTTTGTGTAACAATTGAAGCTGTTGCTGCTCGGAATCGCTCACTGATGTAAACTTATATCGAGCGTCTGATGTGAAAAAAGCAAAATGAAAGAACTACTATAAAAACTTATCCAGAAAGGAGTTCAGTAGATGAAATAACATTAAGGAAACAAAGTCAACTTTTTGGTCGCAATTAAGAAAAGTTTCTCTAGGAGAATAACAATCACAATCTATATTTTAACATTTAGTAGAAAGAGTAATTGAGAATTTACATTTTGCAACAGAAGTCTGAAACCTTCAAATTTTACTTATAATATGCAGCTTCATCTATTCCTGAGCATGATATCTACATATTAATTCCAGTCCTTTAAATAAACCTACAGAGTTCAACTTTGTGGAGACCAAAAGTGTTAACTTTTCGACAAATTTAAAGGACCAAAACTGCTCAGTGCATATTTAAGGGACTACTTTAAGTTTAAACCTACCCTCAAACATAAGGGACAATTTTTGTCATTTTCTCGAAGCAATAAGCACATCAGTATCTCAAACCAATAAAAAGGTTGTCCACAAAAGCTTAGCCTTGTAGACGAATTTCTGATAAATGTGGATAAGAGGAAAAGGCTTTTTCTTAATTCTCCATTTAACAAGATCAACTACAGAATAGAATTTCAGAAAAAGAGTATTACTGCTGGTATTGTCAAATATTGTCAGCACAGGATCTGAATGTTGCCACCTTATCTCTTCAACGTTAGCCTTCCATAAGGCAATAACATTACGAGGCTGGGCGTCCTGTAAATCAAAACACAATTTCAGGAAATCCGCCAATTTAAAAGAAGAGAAAAGAAAATCAAGAACACTTCATTGAATTGTCAGCCAGCTCTAGCTAGTTCAGGATGGAGCATAGTAGTAGTAATTGCTTCATTGAAGTACTAATCAAGCATATTTGAGCATGGAGAGAACAGTGTATATAGGAAGGAGAACTTTGGCACTTGAGGTTTAGGAGAAATTTGCAGGATTGGGGAGTCGGAAATTTTCAAAGCCTGAATGCACTATTGTATAAGTAGAAGATTTCACCGACGAACCAGAGCACTTTTGAAGTAGTATGAACGGGGAAATGGACTTATTTTCAGTTAAAGTAACTCGACCACAGAATATACTGAGAAAGGAGAATACCGTTTCTTTCTACTCAGTACAACGCCTAGTGCATCGAGAATGCTTATTGCTTTATTTGGCTAACGGCAAGAGGCTTATCCACACAACTGAGGATCATATGAGAACAATCTGGAGAAAAGAAAATAGGAGGGCTTTTTAAGGGGTAAATGGCTCTTCTGTAGAAATAAAGGGGTCCTTCTGTAAATATTTGTGCACCTATGACAATCCATGTAGTACCGATAATTGGATACTCTTTGTAGAGAATCACACTTCCGTTTATGGAGAATCGCACTTCTGTTAAATTCTCTACTCTTTGTTTTCCACTCATACAGTAGGAGACAGTCCCAACAAGTCAATAAAATTTTTACCTCACTGAAAAAAGATAGTAGAGATTTTTTTTTTAATAACCAAGAAATCTCCGAAGGCCAATGACGCACGGTTTAGAACTCAGTAAAATCATACTGAATTCTCTTGAAGCTACCTATTTTGTATAAACGGGCGTGCTGGCTCATATATGGATTCTGCTCAAACGCCGCAAAGACACAATGTACCTACATTTAGGTCCAGGTTTTTCATAACAAGAGCTACGCCTACTCCTTTAGTATTGTGTATAACTTGTTAAATCATCCACAGCAATAACCTCCATATCCTATCCTGATATATGTCATCTTGACAATTTTCAGAAAGACGGTACAACTACAAACTCAAAGAGAGGTACCGAGCACTATTGTCAATGAAATTTGTAAAGAACTAATGTCGGCCAATAATGATTTATTTACCTCTAAGGATGAGTAAATCGCCAGCTCCAATTTAATAGGCTTCGTAGGATCAGCTATCCCGCAAGGTATTACTACAACCCAACTGCAGTTCTAATCATTGGTCAGCAAGCATAAAAATTTTTGAAACTTATAGCATTATAATGTTCAAAGCGAAAACAAGGGGCAATTATAGAAAAACTAAGTCAGAATCATACTGACATTTTTCTAGATAACAATTGAGGAGCTAAAGCTTCAAGAAACCCTGGACCATAGAACTCCCTCATCCAGCCCGAGAAAATGCAGATTTGTCTCTAAAAGTGAAAGCAAAGCCAGAATAAATGAATTTGCAAACACACAGTCGAAGATAAGAATAGGGCAGGAAAAATAAAAATAATGACGTGAATTCAATGTTACTGTAATCAAGGCATGAGACTAATACCAAATATTATACCTCAATAGTATGAACAACATTGCTAAAACCCTTTGCTCGAGCAACTTCGAGTGGAGTTTGGCAACCATCATTCTTGATCAACGGATTTGCTAGTGCAAAATTTTAGTAGTAAATTAGATCAATACATTAGAGCAGTTGAAAACTATGTAGATCTGATACTAAATCATCCAGGAAAGCAGTCCGGGAAACATCTACCGAGCAAAAGGAGAAAGCACATTCACTTTGCACAACTATAAATATGTACCTCCATAGGAAAGAAGTAATCGAACTGTATCATCCAAACCTCTCTTAGCTGCATGATGTAATGCTGTTCCAGCATGATATCCTGAAAACAAAATTAAGAGTTAGAATGTAGATTTGATTATCACAATTACAAGCCAGACAACAACACCACCACCAACAACAACAACAAAAAAGTGACATCCCACAAGTGGGGTCTGGGAGGGTAGTGCGTACGCAGTCTTACTCCTACCTTGTGCAGGTCAATCCTATATTACCATATTTCTAATATAATTATCCATTAGCGCGAAGATGTAAGTCCCAAACTTAGCACTAGATAGCTTCTCAATCCTATATTAACTATATTCTCTAAAATAATTATCCATTAGTGTGAAGTTGTAAGTCCCAAGCTTAGCGCAAGATAGCTTCTTAATCCTATATTAACTATATTCACTAATATAATTATCCATTTAGGGCGAAGTTGTAAGTCCCAAGCGTACTGCAAGATAGCTTCTTAATCCTATATTAACTAAACTCTCTAATCCTAAATTAATTGACTTCATCGGATAATTGACAAATATGGTGAGATTCCATTAGCGCGAAGCTGTAACTCCCAAGCTTAGCACAAGATAGCTTCTTAATCCTGTATAAACTATATTCTCTAATGTAATTTTCCAGAAATTTTAACTAGCTATGTGGAAGCAGGAATTGGCGGAGCAGATGTAGAGTTTTAGCAGTGAGAGCAGGGGCTTGAACAATACTCCCTCCGGTCCAAAATAAGTGATTTTTTAACCTTTTTCTTGTGGTCCAAAATAAGTGATTTTTCCGGATTTCAAGAATGAATTAATTATTTTTTTCCTACATTGTCCATGGAGTAAATAGTATTGGAATATGTGTTAGGAGTGTTTATGTGAGATAGTAAAGGTTAATATGGTCAATTATATTGCTAATTAATGCTAAAAGGTGAATTTCTTAATCTGTGTGAAAACACCCAAAAAATCACTTATTTTGGACCGGAGGGAGTATATATCAAGTTGAGAAAATGTCAAAATATACATCTGTACTAAGTTCACACCTATTACCACAAAGTAATGAGGGCCATGGTACTTCAAACCTTCTGACTTAAAATCCTGGGACCATCTCTGGTGATGACTCTAAAAATTATATGATTAGGATTAGCAGAGAAAAGCATACCTGGCCGGTAAGCATTGGCGTCATCTCCAAGCTCAAGTAAAGCTTTTGCAACATCCAAGCCATTCGGCTTCATGCACGCTACAATCAATGGTGTCTTTCCTTCTTTGTCGATCCACTGATTCAATGGGGCCACAAAACTACAATTAGTACATACATTTTACTCATATAACCATTGGCAGAGCCACATAGCTCCAAGGGGTGTCAATTGATACCCATTCGCCAGATAATTACACTGTTATAGGTAAAAATTACTTTCTTATGTATATATACTATGTATTGAGCGTCCTTGACTTATTCGTGTATTTACTTCTTTAAATTTTTACACCCCTTAATGAAAATCCTAGCTCCACTATTGCATATAACCTCCAAAAGCCATCTCTTTTATGTTCGCAAAATGGGCTAAAATATTCAAATAAATTGGTGCATAGAATTTGTATACCTCTAGACCTGCACCAGTAAATTTTTTACTTATACACCTACTAAAGTCGAAATTTCACATTTACCAAAAAGAGTGTTGATAAAAAGTTACTAATTCTTCGAGTAAATTGGCTACATTTGTAATACCTTCAGACTTCTAAAAATTGAATCTTTTTCATATTCATCAACAAGGGCGTTGCTAATTAGTTACATTCTCCAAGTAAATTTTGGTACATGAGTAAATTTCTATACCTCAAGACTTGCACCAGTAAAAAAAAACTAAAAAAATCTTATGGTATCTCCAGAAAGATTGAATCTTTTTCATATTTACCAAAAAGGGTGTTGATAAATAGTTAAATATTTCAAGTAAATTAAGGTAAATGATTGAATTTATATACCTCAAGACTTGCACCATTGTTGTGAATAGCTTTGATAGCTTCAATGTTTCCTTCAATGACTTGTTGATACAGTAATTCTTCTTTGGATTGCTGTTGCCCCATTAATCAAATGCTAAATAAATAAATCACTTTTAAATATGAAAGATTTACGAGTAGTTACACGTGGCTTAATTTGAACAGCCTGCTACTGAACCAAACAAGTCTGTTCAAAGAGTTTTCTTGAAGCTCTCAGAAAGGGAGAAAACTTCCACGCGTGGGAGAGAAAGAGAGTGGATAGAATATACGCTAACTTTAATATTGTAATTGAGTTTAACTTATATACTATGAATTTTTTCCACTACAATAAAAGCAATTTAGTAAAAGATGAACAAGAAATAAAGGCAATTTAGTAAAACATGAACAAGAAATATAGATAGAGAGAAGGAAGAGATTTTCTTGTTCAATTGTGTGTATTTTCCTATCAATTACAAGGCCTTTATATAGGCATAAAAAATGAAGAAAATATGTCATGGAATATGTCATTGAACATACAAAATATGTCATTGAATATGTCATTAAGCATTTGAGATGAAGATCATGGAACAAGAGTAGACATCCACCATAATTTGATATTTATCATAACACTCCTCTTTGGATGTCTATATATAATGTGCCTCGTTAAAACCTTACTAGGAAAAAAACCTATAGGAAAAAATCTTAGTGAAGGAAAAAGAGTACACATATTTAAAAATACGCCTTTTGGTTGCCCTGTTAAAAACCTTGCAAGAAAAACCCAGTGGGACAAAACCTTGTAAGGAAAAAAAGAGTACAAAGCAGATTAACTCTCCCTGATGAGAGCATCAATTCACATCCTTGATCATTCACATCCCAATCTTGTACACTAGTTTCTTGAAGATTGACGTCGGTAGAGATTTGGTGAACAAATCAGCCATATTATCACTTGAACGAATCTATTGCACATTGATATCACCGTTCTTTTGAAGATCATGTATGAAAAATAACAGTGGTGAAATGTGTTTTACCCTAGTTCCTTTTTATGAATCCTTCATTCAATTGGGCTATGCATTCTGTATTGTCTTCGTACAAAATTGTCTTCATACAAAATTGTGGGTAGTTTGCAACACTTCAAACCACATTTGTCTCGAATAAGATGTATGATAGACCTCATTTCTTGACTTTTTTCATGAATAGCAATTATCTCAGCATGATTAGATGAAGTAGCCGCGATTGATTGCTTAGTCGATTGCCAAGATATGGCAATGTCTCCACATGTAAACACATAGCATGTTTGTGATCAAGCCTTGTGTGTGTCAGATAAATACCCCGCATTGGCATAACCAACAAGATCGGGATTGCAATCATTGCCATAAAATAAGCTCACATTGGTAGTCCTATTTAGATAACACAATATATGTTTGATTTCACTCCAATGCCTCCTTGTAGGAGTAGAGCTATATCTTGCTAAGACATTAACTGAAAATGTTATGTCACGCCTTGTAGTGTTAGCAAGATACATTAGTGCATCAATTGCACTAAGATATGGTACTTCAAGACCAAGAAGTTCTTCATTATTTTCATGAGGTTGGAATTGATCTTTATTTATATAGAGTGATCTCACATCCATCGGGGTACTAAATGGATTTGTTTTATCCATATAAAATCGCTTTAAAATCTTTTCAGTATATGCTGATTGATGGATAAAAATTTCATCTTTCATATACTCAATCTGTAGACCAAGATAAAATTTTGTCTTTCCAATATCTTTCATTTCAAAATCTTTCTTTTAAATAGTCTACTTCTTTAGGAAGCTACCCAGGAGTTCCAATGATATTTAAATAATCAACATACACATCGATTATAGCAAATTTAGATCCAAATCCTTTTGTAAAGACACAAGGACAAATTGAACCAGTCTTGTACCTTTCTTTCAACAGGTACTCACTCAGGCGATTATACCATATGCGCCCTGATTGTTTCAATCCGTATAAGGATTTTTGAAACTTCATTTAATAAATTTCTTGGAAATATTAATATGCTTCAGAACAATTTAAATCCTTCAATGATTTCCATTATACGCATATCAAGTTTTCATGTATTGCCAGATTAAAATCTGAAATGATTATACCCACCATAAGAGAACATGTCTCCATATAATCAATGTGAGGATATTTACTAATTTTCTTTTGTCACAAGTCGTATTTATGTATATCGACTTGAACTTTTTGCACAAGAACATATTTATACCTCCATTGGCTTTATACTTTCAGGTATTGGGACTATCCGCCCAACTTCACATTTTTCAAGTGAAGTTAATTTTCATTGCGTATTTTTTATTTGACCAATCATTTATCTGTCCAAATTTCATGACAGATTTGAGCTCCAGATTCTCGTCAATATTAATAATATTGAGCGCTACATTATGTTAATAATATCGTCGGCGATCATTTTATATCGGTTCCATTATTACTCAATAAAGACATAACTTATTGAGATCTTTTTATCTCATTATTATCAGGTACCTGAGCCTCTCCTACGAGGTCTTATGAAGTGTTATGTCGTGGTGCTCTTCTAGAGCACTTGCCTCGTTATTATGACCATCTTGAACATTTGCCCCTTTCCTTCTTCAAGGAGTTTTATCTTTGGAACCGATTGGTCTGTTACGCTTCATGTGTGTCATAGACTATGTCCCTCATGGACTTTATTCTATTTGGAGCATTAGCAGCCGAAATATGACATTTAGCTTTGGGTCAGCAAGTGCGTTTGGCAATAATTTATGTATTAATTATCACTTGAACTTCAAGTTCATATTTTCTTGTACGAGGATCTATATGTATTCATAATAATTTATTTCACATATCACTTTCTCAGTTGTCCATTTTCTCCCCCTAATGTTGGGATTACCAACACATTTCTCAACCTTCTTTGGGAACTCATCTCTGTGCATTGTGGTGGCATAATTAAATCATATAGCATATCCATATTTCTATATAGAAATTATTTGGTTCCTGACCCTGAACCGATTGTGATAGGGAGAAATTTTTATAACTTGGCTAGATGCGTACAAGTGCTGCAGTATATTAAATAATGCATCCATACCAAATTTTATTTTTGGGAGTTTTATTTTCATAACCAATGATTTAGCTATAATTGGAGGCGTACAATTTCTCCTATACCAACTTGTATTTAAACAAGTATTATCAAGATAAATCATCATAATTTATATTTTGGAACTGTGCTCTAATAATTTGAGCAAGCAATCTTGCAAAAGCCAAACTGCAAGTTGATAACAAATGCACATGTGACCATAGAATAGATGCATCTATTAAAATCCTTTAATAGTAAACGGTCCACGTGGCAGGTGACTGGGCCCATATATTTATCACATTTTATTCGTTCCAGAAATCAAGGGATTCAATCCCAATCTTAACTGGTTTATCATGAGAATAAGCAGCACAAGAGAATTCTTGAAGAATCTTTTATTCTTCAATATATGCCAATGTAATTCTCAATTAATTTTTCGCACCATAATTGAGCCGGGATGGTCAACCGTTCATGCCAACTAATATTTATTTTAGTAAACCTCTAGTTTACTTGTGGTATATAATTCCAGCATCATGCTTATATTTGTGTAGTACAAATAGAAAGAAGATCGGATAATCTTTCATATTTACCCGGTATAATTATAGAAGTATGAAGATATTCAATCTTCTTTTCATTTATAGTCTCAATATGCCAACCACTTTGATTTATACATTTGAAACTCAAAAAGTTTCTTTTGAGACTTACTACAACCAATGCCATGAATAATTTTATTTATTCGGGTAGTAACAAATTCGCTCTTTCGGAGCTCTCAATAATTTTGTACTACAAGATCTTTTGTCACACCATCCATGAGTAATGTCTCCTTCACGGAGAAAATCATATCATAATAATTGTCATGGTCAAAATCATCATAAGCAAAATCATTTCTTGCTTTAATTTTGCCTTTAATAACCTTTTATAAGACATGACAAAATAAATTTTGGTGTACCACATGTACGCGACCAATGACATATTCATGTAACCACACAATAATATTTATTCTCTTTATTTCACTCAAACATACCTTAGAGGCGAGTTGTGTTATATTCATCTAATCATGAATTGCATGTCTTTACTGCTTTATCACATATTGTCACATTCACCTTTAGGAATGGTTCTGCATTCTCAATGCTTATTACAAGTCACATTCTCTTCAAGGAATGGATCATAATTAGCGATGTGCTTTATACCAATTTGATGGTAAACATTACCTTTATATTTTGAAGGACTTATTTTTTAGAACCCTTGTTGTTCTCCTTTTATAATCATTGTGATGATTATTATTATTTGGAACGCTCACGTTCATTGTTCAACCACTTGTCTTCATTTAGACTTATTATGCACTGCTACCACATTCACTTCAAGAATGGAGTTAATCTAGTGGAACAATCTTCATGCCTTTTCATGAAAATATATTATTTTTATTTAGTCATAATTATATCATCAATATGGTACAATGAGACTTAAACCCAATATCTTACATATATAAAGGCATGTTAGGACATAATAAATTGGGACTCAAACCTAACTCTTATCATTATGGAGCATCAGGACTTCATCCCGATGTCTTATCCTCAATCAATGGCATAATAGGCTAAACAATATTGAAATTCATTCCCAAGCCTTAATTTCAATCATATGCCAAGAAAGTTGTACACAACTAATTTGCAACTTAGCAAATCAAATTTATTTTCTTAAATAAGTGTGCAAATCTCAAATCATCGTAAATCTTTATCAATTATTTGTAGCATCTATATGAAATACAACTATTTGTAGTCAGAATATTTTTTTTTAAAATTCTATTAGAGTTTAAATGGATCATAAAATCATTGTCATAATATTTATTGTGCATCTCTAAAAAATATTGGTGTTTTCGGGGTATACCCTATCTTTGGATTTGATTTAACGCCATGACTTTTCTTCACTCAATTCAACCAAACAATTAGTGAATAAATTTATCAAAAGTACAACATATAGGTAACAACACATGTATAGTACTAATACATAAATTCAACATTTATATTTCCTAAAAAGTGACATTATAGATAACAACTTACCAGTTGTAGCTTATGCATCATTCATATAAAATATTTGAAAATGGTAAGTTAATAGCAAACATCAAGTAGATCATGGATACTTGAAAATACCTCTTCTAGTAGTCATACTAATCATTGTTTGCTTTCAAATGATACAATCATAAATTATGAAGTATACTTTCTCAATAGCTAGTTTGTTTTCCAAATTTCAAAGAATTAATTAATCTACCTAGATAAAGATGTGAAGTATTTCTTGTTTTCTTCAAGATGATTTATGTTTCTAATTAGTATGATCAATTTTTTTTATTATTATTCCTTTTTTTTTTTACTATATGCAAGGGCAAAAACCCAATAGGAAAAAATATTCATCCAAGTAAAAGAAAATATTAAAAGCGGCAGGACAGACCGAAGATAGTTAACACACAAATATGCATAAGACAACTTATATAACATATCCTTGGTTACCATGACATGCATCATATCAACAATTAACTGCTACTATAATTTTCACATATAGAACTTTGAAAATTTCATTCCATTCATGTGATATAAAAGATGTAATATTAATATGTGCTTATGCAATACGGGTGTAGTACCAAGTTGTGTGCATATGAGATATTAAAGGAATGACAAGTATAAGATAATCACACCTTCTTACGTTTCATTACTTACCATATGTAGTTTTCCCAACCATGAGATGATAAGTATGACTTCTAATTGAAATCTTTCCGGATGTAGATTTTTTTTTTGTAGATATATATACAATAACGTATTATAAAATAAAAGCAATTTAGTAAAACATGAACAAGAAATAAAGGCAATTTAATAAAACATGAACAGGAAATATAGATAGAGAGAAGGAAAAGATTTTCTTGTTCAATTGTGTGTATTTTCCTATCAATTACAAGGCCTTTATATAGGCATAAAAAGTGAAGAAAATATGTCATGGAATATGTCATTGAACATACAAAATGTGTCATTGAATATGTCATTAAGCATTTGAGATGAAGATCATGGAACAAGAGTAGACATCCACCATAATTTGATATTTATCATAACATGAATTTTAATTTGTGATGCCAAGTTAATTATTAGTTTTTACTTAATTATTAATTAATATTTATCAATTCTTTTTATTTTTTATTTTTTTGGTAACTCCTAATAAAAATCCTGATTGTGTAAATAGTTTTTGCCGTATGTACATAAAGATTAAACTTGAAAATGTGTCATCAATTGATAAATCATAAGAGTTAACGATAACCGATAAAAATAACAACTAATCTACTATAAAAAAAATTTAAATTATGGATAGTATAAATAAAGTGTACCCCATCAATATATAGCTTAACTATATTTATATAATGTTTTGGGACTAGATCGAGTTATCTAATAAAAACATTAGGGAAGTCTATATGGTACACTGTTCTAAATTTAGTAGCAATAAAATATATATACTTATATATTAAAGTATAATATATTTTTTTTTGGTATATTTGGCCATCGAATATAATTATTTTTGATAGATTGTCAAATATGTAAATTGTCTAAACATTAATTGATAACCTTGAAGTATATTGAGGGCGAATCATAGACGGCCCCCTATACTTGTCCGATCCTTTTACTTCGACACTTTAACTTAGTCTTTTTTTTATTAGAAACTTTAACCTTAACAAATGTGCCAAAAATATAAAGTGTGTGTAATATGCTCGCGAATAATGTGGCAATGTGATATATTAAACTAAGATAATTTTTTAAAATTTTTATTTTGGTAAAGAACTAATATATGTGGCATTTCGAACAAAAATAATTATTAAAAAAACAAATGTTGAGTGATAAATGATGAAAAATGATTTTTTTAGTATATTTGCATATTAATTCTTGTGTGAGTCGCGGGAGTTTAGTGGTTTTCAAAGTGAAATATACTCATTATGTGTTTCTTATGTGTAGGAACGAGTTTGAATCATAAATGATCAAAAGATGACCATTCGACACATAAAGAAGAGATGGAAAGAATAGGGAGCTCGTCCAATATCGTCCCTAGCACGAAAATAGATGCGAAAAAGGAGCAAAATGAAGGCACAAAACAGCAAAGGCACAAATCGCTTCACGAACTGGAAAATTGCAAAAGTTGAGTCTGCGTCCAAGTTCGCGTGTTGCACGAAAGTTGATGCGCCCTCCAGCTCTCCTGTCCGAAGTTGGATTGAAAACTTCTGCCCCTCATCAACCATAGGTCATATAAATACATCCTAAAACACCACTTTAAATGGAGAGAAGACGTTAGGGAGGCAAGAACACGCTAGGAGCAAGAAGGAGAAAGATTCAACTTCACGTTTTTCCCTCTTTCTTCCTCTATTTCCATTATTGGTTATGAATTCTAGTATTGTAGTTTTGCATACTATTATGAACAGTTAATTTATTATCTAGGGTTTTAATAGAACCTTTTAGAGGATGAATTCTTGTTATGTATTTTTTATACAATTGAGCCATTGGATTTCTCTACTTGTTTAACTACGTATTTGTTGTTGTTGATTGAATGGCCATCAATTGACTGTGCCTATTTAGTGTGTATTGTTTGAAAAAGGGTACATATTTAGCTAGTTGTTGAATAATATCACTCCTAACGTACGTGAGAGATCAATACGGAGGGTTTAAAGGTGGGATAAGGAATAATGAAGCCTTGGTGCTATCTTAGTGAGCGGTGCGCTAGTGCCAGCTACCGTAGTTCGGAAGAATATATCTAGTAAATTATGGTAGTTGCTCGGAAGAGAATTATGACACCATAAGTACTCACGATCGGTAGAGAATACTTAGGCGAAATTATAGGATTCCGACAATTGAAAAAATTACAACTCTAGACCTCCTTAATCTTGTCTCCAATCCTTATCCTTGTTAATTGGTAGTTTTACTGCTTTCTAGTATTTGTTAGTTAATTAGATAAAAATAAATATTATAATCTTTATAATTAAGAAATTGTTTGGCTTGTGTTTTTTAGCGATATTGAACAACTATAGCTAAGCCTTAGTTCTCTCTGAGATTCGACTTCGGACTTGTAAATTGGATTATATTTGCAACGACCGCTTAGTCCTTTTTATAAGGCATAGTTGGGCGTGATCAAATTTTGGCATCATTTCGATGAACTAACAGTGTAGTTGTAGCTGTATATATTGCTAGGTTTCAAGTTTGAATTTTTATTTTATTTTATTTTGTTTTGTTTTTTAAAATTTTATTTTATTCTAACTATTGATTTGAGAAATATGACATCTTGAAATAATGGGAGTTCAGGTGTAGATAATTCTACTATTTATCCTCATATATAAATTGTGAAGGAAACCACCCGTGGTAAAATTATCAAATTATTCCCGAGAGCGAGTTATGTGCACCAACTTAATCTTATTTGTGAAATGTGTGTGGTAGTCAAAATGATCACTTTCATGGTTGTACTTATATTTCTTATCCTCCCCCAACCCCTTACTATGATGGTTCTATTTTTTCTTGTGAAGTTGATAAGAACAAAGAACCTAGGGATAATGACCTAAAAGAGATCAAGGATACGTTAAGGTGCCTCACGGAATAAAATAATGAGAAGCAACTGCACATACAAAGACAAGATGCTACTATTCGCATCATGGAGGCACAAGTGAGTCAACTAGTTGAAGCATTTAATGCTCAACAAGCCAATATTGTGGATAGTAGTTAAGACCAACAATCTAACAACCAGAATTTGAGGATGCCGATGTCGAAGAACATATACTAGAGTCAACCAAGGACATTGAGGATACATATTTAGTTGACTCTAGTGTCATTGGTGTTGAGGATGTTGACAATCCCAAGGTTCATGTAGTTGAGCGCATTGGTTCACACTCCAAGCATTTTAGATTCATGTAGTTGAGCGCATTGATCTCCACTCCAAGCATTTTTCCACATTGTGTTTGGGTGATGATATGGAATAGAGTCATCCGAGCCAATTGAGGAGTCAAGGAATGAGGAACAAGGTGCATATATTCTGAAATTCTTCTTGTCAGAAAGTCAGGATTAAATACCCCATGCAAAGGACAAGGAATGCAAAATACTACATTATTTTCTTGGGCCAGTTAGATTCGTTCCACCGCCCCAAGAGCATAATCATAAGCTTAAAACAAAACTTGGGGTTCAATTTATAAGCTCGAGGTGGAGGCAGAAATTGATTCACATCGTGCCGCAACGTTAAATTAGGCACTTGTTGGGAGGCAACCCGACTTTATCGCTTTATTTTATTTTAATTTTTAAAATGTTTTTTATTGTACCTTTTTTTGTAGTGTCATTTTTTTATTTGCTAGGATTATAGAGTCGTGATGGCACCTACTAGTGAAAGCTAGGCAAGCAAATCAACTGAATTATTTGCCTTGTTTCCATTTTTTACATTCGTTAATAGTTATAAGCCAACAGTTAATAATCAACAAAATTTAACAAGCGGAAGATTTATTTCAAGTTTAATAATACTACTAATACCATTCCATAATAAAACTACCCAAGATTGATGTCACAACTTCATAGACTATCTAAGAGTACTACAAATAAAGGTCTGAAAGAAATAACAAAATACTGTCTCTGGGATTACATAAAAGAAACAGGAAAATAGATAGAGGGAGACGCCAAGGTCTGCGGACGACTGCAGGACTACCTCGGGTCGCCTGATGATCAAGAAGCGGAAAATCTCACTGCGGTCCGAAATCTGCAGCACTGGGTTCTACACAAAAAAGTGCAGAGTGTAGTATCAGAACCACCGACCCCATGTGCTGATAAGTGCCTAGCCTAACCTCTGCGAAGTAGTGATGAGGCTAGGACCATAATACCAAAATAAACCTGTGTAGATAAATAATATACAGCGAAAAATAAAATAAAAAATATACAGTCCATGATGGGAGAAGTAAACATTCTGCAGGAAAATATCAAATGAAAACAGGAGGAAAGCAGATAAATATAGGGGACTCCACAACTCAACTGTCAACAAGAATCAGAAATAAAACAAGTGCACGACATCACCCTTTGTGCTTTTACTCTCATCCTCACCATAAAAATCAATATAAACTGCACGACATCACCATTCGTGCTTTTACTCTCATCCTCACCATAAGAATCAATATAATCGGTACGGAATGATACATCGTGCGGCATGACATCAGCCTTCGTGCTTTATACTCTTCCTCACAAAATAATAATAATAATACACGGCATCACCCTTCGTGCTGTAACACTCTCTCACCAAAATAATGCATGACATCACTTTTCGTGCTTTACACTCTTCCTCACCCAAGCAACAAACACAAACAATAAGGGAAAGGAATAAATAAATCATAATAAAATTTCGGCAAGGGAACAATATCAAAACCACAACATCCCGGCAAGGGAACAACATTAAAGCCACAATGTCCCGACAATGGATCAATACCATAATCCTCTTCTCATTTTCACATTTACCTCACAACTTGGTTCACAATTTGAGCCAATGCTCTATAAGGTTCAATTGCCAATTATACTTTCATAAATCACTTTACAACTTGAGCCAACACTCTTCAATATACAAATATCAATATTCTTTCCACAAACTTTTCTCAACATTAGCAATCACCACATTAAAAATGAACAATACAAATGAAGTTACATTAATCACAACATAAGACTTAAGGGCATGCTTGACACCAACGTATAGATACTCGTCACCATGCCTATACGTCGTACTCAACAAATAATACATAGCAAATAGGACACAACTCCTAATTCCTCAAGCTAAGGTTAGACCAAACACTTACCTCGATGCTACGAATACAGTTCAAGCCTCAACTATCACTTTACCTCTTGATTCCACCACCAATTTGCTCGTATATAGCCACAAGTTACTTAATTACATCAATAAATGCTAAATGAATCAATTCTAATGCATGGAAATAAGTTTTCTAAAGTTTTTCCCAAAAAAGTCAAAAATCGACCCCGGACCCACATGGTCAAACCCGAGGTTCGAACCAAAACCCGATTACCCATTCACTCACAAACTCAAATATATAATTTATTTTAAAATCGAACCTCAAATCGAGGTCCAAATCCCTAAAATTTGAAAAAACCTAGGTTCTACCCAAAACACCCAATTTCCTCCATGAAAACCTTTGATTTTGAGTTGAAATCATAAGAAAATGTGTTAAAGATTAAAGAAAACAAGTTAGAAATGACTTACAATCAATTAGGAGAAGAAGTTGCCTTTGAAAAATCGCCCTAGGGTGTTTTGATTTTGAAATAGTGTGAAAAATGGTTGAAATGCGTCTAAGTTATGAATTTACAGGTCTCTGATGTCACAATTGCGAACAGGGTTCACAATTGCGAACCTAGAATTATGCTAAGCTAGCATTTGCGACCAAGTCAATTTTCAGGCCTTCTTCGCATTTGCGATAGGCCTGTCACATTTGCGATATTGCATTTGCAATACTTGTGTCGCATTTGCGACTTCAGGTATAACTGAACACTTCACATTTGCGAAGTGTGCCTCGCAATTGCAAGATAAGGCTGGCCCTAGGGTCTTCGCATTTGCGACAAATTTCTCGCTTTTGTGAAAATGAGAGATCAGAGGCCTGCTACACAACTGCAACACACCAACAATTTTTCTATGTCCAATTTCACTCCGTGGCCTATCCAAAACTCACCCAAGCCCTTGGAGCTCAATACCAAATATGCACGCAAGTCCAAAAATATCATACGGACTCGCTCGCGCATTCAAATCACCAAGATAACATCAACAACTATGAATTTAGCATCAAAATCATGAAATCACTTAAGAACATCAAATTTTCAATTTTTCTCAAATAAGGTCCGATTCACGTCATTTCAAGTCAGTTTCTTACCAAACTTCACAGACTCAACTTAAATCACATATAAGACCTGTACCAGGCTCCGAAACCAAGATACGGGACCGATACCATCAAATTTCAAACACATTTCATTTTCAAAAATTCATGTATTTTTCAGAAAATAATTTTCTTTAAAAATTCATTTCTCGGGATGGGACCTCGGAAGTCAATTTCGGGCATATGCCCAAGTCCCATGTTTTCTTAAGGACCTTCCGAGATCGTCGGAACACGGATCCGGGTCCGTTTACTCAAAATGTTGACCAAATTGAACTTAAATTTATTTTAAAGGCAAAATTTATTATTTTTCATAGATTTTCATATAATGGCTTTCCTGCTACGCGCTCCAACTGTGCATGCAAATCGAGATAAGGTAAAAAGGAGGTTTTTAGGTCTCGAAATAGTGAATTTATTTCTAAAACAAGTGATGACTTTTTGGGTCATCACATCCTCCACCTCTAAAATAATCAAATTCGTCCTCGGACGGACATAAGAAGGAAGTACCTGAGTCGGGGAAAAGATGGGGATAACAGCCCCGCATATCGGACTCGGACTCCCAGGTCGATGCCTCAGCAGCCTGACCTCTCTCCTGAACACGAACAGAAGGAAAACTCTTTGATCTCAACTGACGGACCTGCTGGTCTAGAATTGCTACCGGCTCCTCCTCATAGGACAAGTCTTGTTCAATTGGACAGTGCTGAAGTCTAACAAGTGGGATGGATCACCGTGATACTTCCGAAGCATGGACACATGAAACACTGGGTGCACGGTTGATAAGCTCGGCGGCAACACAAGTCTGTAAGCCACCTCTCCCACTCGATCAAGAATCTCAAACGGGCCAATGAACCTAGGGCTAAGCTTGCCCTTCTTTCCAAATCTCATCACGCTCTTCATAGGCGACACCCGAAGCAATACCCGCTCACCGATCATGAATTCCAAATCACGAACCTTACGGTTGGCATAACTCTTTTGCATGGACTGAGCTGTACGAAGCCTATCTTGAATGATCCTGACCTTGTCCAAGGCATCATGTACTAGATCCGTACCAAACAACCGAGCCTCTCTCGGTTCAAAACATCCAATCGGCAACCGACACCGCCTACTGTATAAAACCTTATAAGGAGCCATCTGAATACTTGACTGGTAGCTGTTGTTGTAGGCAAACTCTGCTAAAGGTAACAATTGATCCCACGAGCCTCCAAAGTCAATTACACAAGCTCGAAGCATATCCTCCAAAATCTAAATAGTCCGCTCGTACTGCCCATCTGTCTGAGGATGAAACGCCGTGCTCAACTCAACCTGTATGCCCAACTCTCACTGAACTGCTCTCTAGAAATGTAAGGTAAATTGTGTACCTCGGTCCGAGATGATAGACACGGGCACACCATGAAGACGGACAATCTACCGGATGTAGATCTTAGCTAACTTCTCGGAAGAATATGAGACTGCCATAGGAATGAAATGTGCTGACTTGGTCAGCCTATCAACAATAACCCACACTACATCAAACTTCTTCTGAGTCTTTGGCAGCCCAACAATGAAGTCCATAGTGATTCGCTCCCACTTCCACTCAGGAATCTCAATCTTCTGGAACAGACCACCAGGTCTCTGATGCTCGTACTTAACCTGCTGACAATTCAAACACCAAGCCACATACGCAACAATGTCCTTCTTTATTCTCCTCCACCAATAATGTTGCCGCAAATCCTGATACATCTTGGCGGCGCCCGGATAGATAGAGTACCGGGAACTATGGGCCTCCTCTAGAATCAACTCCCGAAGACCATCCACATTAGGCACACAGATACGACCCTGCATCCTCAAAACTCCATCATCTCCTAGTGTTACCTGCTTGGCATCTCTGTGCTGCACCGTGTCTCTGAAGACACATAAACGAGGCTCAACATACTGCCGATCTCGGATACGCTCCAATGAAGAAGAGCGAGCAACTATGCAAGATAATATATGATTGGGCTCAGAAACATCCAAACTCACGAATTGATTGGCCAAAGCCTGGACATCCAAAGCAAGCGGCCTCTAATCTATCGTAATATATGCAAGACTGCCCTTACTGGCTGACTTACTACTCAAAGCATCGGCCACCACATTGGCCTTTCCCGAATGATATAAAATAGTGACATCATAGTCTTTTAATAGCTACAACCACCTTCTCTGCCTCAAATTTAGCTCCTTCTGCTTGAACAAGTATTTCAAACTCTTGTGGTCCTTGAACACCTCACATGCCACTCCATATAGATAATGCCTCCAAATCTTCAGCGCGTGAACAATGGCTACTAACTCCAAATCATGGACTGGATAGTTCTTTTCATGAATCCTCAACTAACGCGAAGCATAAACAATGACCTTTCCATTCTGCATCAACATCCACCAAGCCCAACACGAGATGCATCACAATAAGCTATATATGGGCCTGAACCTGTGGGCAAAACCAACACTGGCGCCGTAGTCAAAGCTATCTTGAGCTTCTGGAAGCTCGCCTCGCACTCATCTGACCACCTAAACTGGGCATCCTTCTGGGTCAACCTGATCATCGGGGCTACAATAGATGAAAACCCCTCCACGAACCGACGATAATAGACTACCAAACCCAAGAAACTCTGGATCTATCTATAGTTGATGTGGGTCGAGGTCAGTTCGTGACTGGCTCTATTTTCTTTGGATCTACCTGAATACCCTTGCTGAAACCACATGACCCAAGAAAGCAATTTAACTCAACCATAACTCATACTTCAAATACTTAGCATACAACTGACTATCTCTCAAGGTCGGAGAACCACTCTTAGATAATGTTCATGCTCCTCCTAGCTGCGGGAATAAATCAAAATATCGTCAATGAACACTATCACGAATGAATCATGTAAGGCCTGAACACCCGGTTCATCAAATCCATGAAAGCTGCTGGGGCATTCTTCAATCCGAATAACATCACCAAGAACTTATAATGCTCGTACCGAGTGCAGAAAGCTGTCTTAGGGACATCGAATGCCCTAATCTTCAACTGATGGTAGCCAGATCTCAAGTCGATCTTAGAAAACACTTGGGCACCCTGAAGGTGATCGAACAAATCATCAATCCCCAGCAATGGATACTTATTCTTAATTGTGACCCTGTTCAATTGTCGGTAATCTATCACATTCTTATCGATCCGTCCTTCTTCTTGACAAACAACACCGGCGCACCCCATGACGAGACACTGGGCCTAATACAGCCCTTATCAAGCAAGTCTTGCAACTGCTCCTTCAACTTATTCAACTCAGGCGGGGCCCTACGATATGGCGAAACAAAAATGGGCTGAGTGCCCGGAGCCAGGTCAAGGCGAAAATCAATATCCCTATCGGGTGGCATACCTGGTAGGTTTGAAGGAAATACCTCAGGAAACTCACGAACTACAGGCACAAAATCAATAGAAGGAACCTCGGCACTAGAATCACGAACATATTCCAAATGGGCCAAACACCCTTTCTCAACCATTTGCCAAGCCTTCATATATGAGATAACACTATGGGTAGAATGACCAGGAGTCCCTCTCCACTCTAAATGAGGTAGACCCGGTAAGGCTTAGGTCACAGTCTTGGCATGATAATCCAAGATGGCATGGTAATGTGACAACCAATCCATACCCAGTATGACATCAAAATCGACCATGTACAATGGTAATAAGTGTACTCGGGTCTCAAGACCCCCAATCACAACTACGCAAGAATGATGAACTCGATCTACCACAATAGAATCACCCACCGAGGTGGACACAAAAATAGGAGCACTCAGAGAATCACTGGGCATGACTAGATACGACGCAAAATAAGACGACACATAAGAGTATGTAGACCCTGGATCAAATAGCACTGAAGTATCCCTACTACAAACCAGAACCGTACATGTGATGAATGCATCGGAAGCCTCATCCTCCGTCCTGGCTGAAAGACCATAAAATTGGGGATAGGCCCCACCACCCTGGACTACATCTCTAGGATGGCCTACTGCTGGCTGGCCTCCACCCCTAGTAGCCTGAGCTCCACCTCTAGCACCTCTACCTCCATCTCTAGCACCTCTTGTGACGACCCAAAGGGTCATCACCTGTTTCCTCACTCGTTCCGTGCTTCCGAGTCCTTGAAAACCTCATTTTTACTTGCCTCAATTTGCATGCACAATCCAAGCGCGTAGCCAAAAAACTTTTATGTTGAAATATGTGAATTCTGTGAAAAATTTAAAGAATTTTGATATTACTATGATTACAGTTAACTTTGGTCAATATTTTTGGTAAACGGACCCGGACCCGAGATTGGACGGTCCCGGAAGGTCCGTAGAAAAATATAGGACTTGGGCATGTGCCCGGATTTGAAATTCGAGGTCTAGATCCCGAGTAAAAGAATATTTCTGTTCAATTGTTTTTCTGAAATTGTTAAAGAAAATGGAAATGAAAATTGATTAAAAGACTGTGGTATCGGGCTCGTATTTTGGTTCTGACGCCCGCTACAAGTCTTATATAATGTTTAAGCACTTTCTGTGAAGTTTGGTCGAAATCGGACGTCGTTTGACGTGTTTCAGACCTAAATACCTAAGGTTGGAGGTTTATGAAGTTTGAAATGAAAATGATGATTTTGAGGCTTGATTCAATGATTTTGATGTTATTTTGGTAATTTGATCGCTCGAGTTAGTTTGTAGGGGGTTATTAAGTTAGTGTGTGTCAGATTTGCTGCAATTTTTACACAGACATTTTTCTCTTCGCGAACGCGGCCCTAGGCTCGCGTTCGCAATGCCTTGGTGTTTCCCTCTTACGCGTTCGCACTTCACTTCACGCATTCGCGTAGTTCTAAATTTTCCCCCTTCGCGTTCGCATCATTTCAATCGCGTACGCATAGCTTTACCAGCTTCTTCAACGCGTCCGTATAGCCCTTCACGCGATCGCGTATAACAATTATGGACCCCAACAATTTCCTTCTACGCGTTCGCATCTGTCTCCATGCGATCGCGATAGCTTACCCAGTTTACCCTTCGCGAACGCGGCCCCTCTGCGAACGCGAAGGGCAATTTTGCCCAGCAAATTTTTAAGTTAAAAATAGAACAGTAGCTTGGGATTTTAATAAAAATACACAAACCCCTTTCTTCCCCAAGCGCTTAGGCGTCCATTGAAGCTCTCTTTCATCAAACCTTCTTGGGTAAGCATTGTTCAACTTGTTCCCTTCAATTTCCTTCATTAATTACTGAAATCCTAGCCCTAAATCATGAAATCAAAGTAGAAATTATGGGTTTTGGGTAGAGTTAGGGTTTTGAGAATTTTGGGTGGTTCAACATCAATTTGGGGTTGAATCTTAAAACAAATTATATATTTGGACTCGTGGGGTTATGGGTGATTGGGTTTTGGTCCGAGCCTCGAGTTTGGACCATGTGGGCCCGATATCTAATTTTGGGATTTTTGGAATAATACTAGAAAATTCATATCTAGGCTATGGGATGTTGTCATTGAGTCTTTATTGATATTATTAAATTGATTATGCCTAGATATCACTGTATTGGAGGTGGAACCGCGAGGTAAAGCAATAGTTGAGGATTAAGTGGATTTCAAGGCTTTGAGGTAAGTGTTTGGTTTAACCCTAGCTTGAGGGAATAGGAGTTGAGTCTTGTTGCTAATTGCTATGTGATCTAGTATGATGTATAGGCATGGTGACGAGTATCTATACATCGGCGTCTAGCATGATCGTGAGTCCTTATTATGTGATTATCATGACTTGGTTGTGAACTCCGTGATTATTGGAGGATTTCTATATGTTGTGAATGACATGTGAACGGTGATATGAAATGACTTGATTCTTTGGAGCGTTGGCTCAATACAGTAAGGTGAATTATAAGATAAGAAAAGTAAGAAAAGAAAGCGTTGTTGATTATTCCCTTGTCGGGACGTTTGGTTGAGCTTCTTGGATTCTTTCCCTTGCCGGGATTTTTGTCAAATATTTGCTTACATTTATATCCCTTAATTGTGACTGTTGTTTGGGGAACCAGACTGTTAAATGACATTGAGGAGCGGGTTGCACGCCGCAACAATAATATTAAGGATCGAGTTGCGCGTCGCAAAAATGATATATGAGGGTCGGGTTGCGCACCGCAACAGTGATACCTGATAAATGGTATGGGTCGGGTTGCACGCCGCAACAACTATTGATATCTTGTGTTTATAATGAGTATTGATACCGTGTTTTTTTGGTAAATCTAACTGCTTTAGTCTGTTACTATGGATTACTGTTAATACTGTATTCCCCCATAGCATGTTTCCCCTCCCATGTTGTTAGTTGTTTGGTATTTCGTTTCCGTGTATATAGTTATAACTGCACAGGTCTATGTGGGGTCCAGTCGGGGTTAGGCTAGACACTTACCAGCACATGGGGTCGGTTGTGTTGATGCTACACTTTTGTGCATTTTTTCACAGGTCCAGGTTTTGAGGAGCAGCAGCAGCAGTAGTGTAGGAGCAGGCTTTCATATTCTACGAGACTGAAGTAGCCTCGCAGGCGTCCGCAGGCCCGTCGTCTCTTCTTTATGTTATCTTTTTGACTGTTGCCTCATTGTTTTCTAGACAGACAGCTTATATATTTCTTTCAGACCATTGTATTTAGTATATTCTTAGTAGTTCGTGAGTACTGTGACACCAAATCTTGGGTAGAGGCTATTATTGACTATTTCGCATTTTGATTAGTATTTATAAATCAGACTTCCGCTATTGTTCTTATTAAATTTCATGTTCTTTATTGAGGCGATAAACTGTTGAAATAATTATTTAGTAATGGAAAGGTAATTGAGTAGTCTTGCCTAGCTACCACGAGTAGGCGCCATCACGATCCCGATGGTGGGAAATTCGGGTCGTGACAAGTTGGTATCAGAGCACTAGGTTACATAGGTCTCACAACTCACGGACAAACTTAGTAGAGTCTGAGGGGTAGGTACGGAGACGTCTGTACTTGTTCCCCAGAGTCTATTGAGTTAGGAAAAATCTCTTATTTGTTTTTTCTTGTCGTGCGATTTGGTTTCTCAAATGCTGATTGAATTTCTACTCTGTTCCTTCGCAGATGGCGAGAACACGCGCTTCCTCATCCACCGATTAGCAGTTCGAGCCCCAGGCAGCTCCCACTAGGGGCAGAGGACGTGGCCACGCTAGGGGCCGAGTTAGGGGCAGGGCCCAGCCACCAGCAGCAACACCAGTGGCAGACCCTCAGGTTGGCCTTGACGAGGAGGTTTTGGCCCCAGCCCAGACAGTTCCGGTAGGCCCAGCTCAGGTCCCAGAGGGGTTTATTGCTACCCCAGTTCTTCAGGACACCTTGGTTCGGTTGGTTGGCCTCATGGAGAGTGTCACCCGAGCAGGATTGCTTCCTACAGCACCAACCACTTCCCAGGCTGGAGGAGGAGCCCAGACTCATGTTGCACGTACTCCGGAGCAGGTAGCTCCCCACACTCAGGTTCCACTGGTTCAAACAGCTGCAGCAGTTCAGCCGGGGGTAGTTGCACAGACCGGTGATAGAGCGGCTATGTCCGTAGATGCTTTGTGGAGGCTGGACAGGTTCACCAAGCTCTTCACTGCTACATTCAGCGGAGCTTCTTCTGAGGACCCCCAGGATTTCTTATATAGCTGCCACGAGGTTCTTCGGAACATGGGCATTGTGGAGTCCAATGGAGTTGATTTTGTGGCTTTTCGTTTATCTGGATCTGCCAAGACTTGGTGGAGGGATTACTGTTCAGCCAGACCAGCAGGGTCGTCGCCTTTGACTTGGGATCCGTTTTCGGAGTTATTTCTAGAGAAGTTTCTTCCCGTTACTCAGAGGGATGCTTACCGGAGGCAGTTTGAGCGCCTCCAGTAGGGGTCAATGACGGTCACCCAGTATGAGACCCGGTTTATCGATTTGGCTCGCCATGCCCTCGTCATACTCCCCACTGATAGGGAGAGGGTGAGGAGATTTATTGATGGTTTGATCCAGCCTATTCGTTTTCAGATGGCCAGGGAGGCGGGTAGTGACATTACTTTTCAAGAGGCGGCCAATGTGGCTCGGAGGATCGAGATAGTTCTTCCACAGGGGAGTGGTTATAGGGCAGACAAGAGGCCCCGTCACTCAGGTCGATTCGGTGGTGCCTCATCTGGAGGCAGGGATTCTTATGATAGGGGCCAGTCTTCCAGGCCCATTCAGTCAGCCCTCCAGGCTTCACAGGGTGTCTCAGGTGATCGTGGTTTTTGTGGGTAGTATTCCGATCAGGAGTCACTCAGTGCACCACCAGCTCCCATCAGTACACAGCCTCTTCAGAGTTTTTGTGGAGGTCATTCGGGTCGTCAGGGCCAGTCTCATTGTACGGAGGGATGTTATGAGTGTGGTGAGTATGGTCACATCAGGAGAGCTTTCCCGAGATTGAGGGGTACACAGTCGCAGCAGCAGAGTCCTCGCCCTATGATTCGGGCACCAGGTGACCCACAGCCTGCCCAGCCAGCCAGGGGCGGGGGTAGGGATCATAGAGGTGGAGGTCGAGATCGTAGAGGTAGAGGTCGGGCCGCCAGAGGTAGGGGCCAGCCGGTAGTCGATCGTCCCAGAGACATGGTTCAGGGAGGTGGGGCTGAGCCCTGGTTCTATGCCTTGCCAGCTAGACCAGAGGCCGAGTCGTCAGATGTTGTTATTACAGGTACTATTTTGGTTTGTGATAGAGATGCGTCAGTGGTATTTGACCCTGGGTTTACATATTCATATGTGTCGTCCTATTTTGCACCCTGCCTGGCTATATCTAGTTATGCTTTGGACAGTCCTGTTTATGTATCTACACCGGTGGGCGACTCCATAGTAGTCGACCAGGTGCATCGNTTGGGGATAGATTGGTTGTCCCCGTATCATGCTATCTTAGATTGTCACGCCAAGACCGTGACCTTGGCCTTGCCAGAATTACCCCGACTAGCGTGGAGAGGGACCACGGGTCATGCCACCCGCAGTGTTATTTCATATGTTAAGGCTCGACGCATGGTCGAGAAGGGGTGTTTAGCTTATCTGACGTATGTTCGCAACTCCAGCGCAGAGGTTCCTTCTATTGACTATGTTCCTATTGTTCGGGAATTCCCCGAGGTTTTCCCTTCAGACCTGCCTGGTATGCCGCCTGATAGGGATATTGATTTCTATATTGATCTGGCTCCGAGCACGCGGCCCATTTCTATTCCGCCGTATCGCATGGCCCCGCCAGAGTTGAATGAGTTAAAGAACCAGTTGCAGGATTTACTAGAGAAGGGTTTTATCAGGCCTAGTGTTTCTCCTTGGGGTGCGCCGATGTTATTTGTGAAGAAGAAGGATGGTTCGATGCGGATGTGTATTGATTACCGGCAATTGAACAAGGTGACGATAAAGAACAAGTATCCACTGCTGAGGATTGATGATCTGTTTGACCAGCTTCAGGGAGCAAAGGTGTTCTCAAAGATAGATTTGAGATCTGGCTACCATCAGCTGAGGATTAGGGCGTCTGACGTCCCTAAGACAGCATTCCGCACTCGGTATGGGCACTACGAGTTTTTAGTCATGTCATTTGGGTTGACCAATGCCCCAACAACATTTATGGAGTTGATGAACCGAGTGTTCAGGCCATATCTAGACTTATTCATGATAGTCTTTATTGATGGTATTCTGGTGTACTCCCCCAGCCAAGAAGAGCACGAGCAACACCTCAGAGTGGTTCTCCAGACTCTGAAGGATAGTCAGTTATACGCTAAGTTTTCAAAGTGCGAGTTCTGGTTGAGTTCGGTTGCATTTCTAGGTCATATTTTATCAGCAGAGGGTATTTAGGTGGACCCGAAGAAGATTGAGGCAGTCAAGAATTGGCCTCGACCAGCTTCAGTGACCGAGATTCGGAGTTTCTTGGGGCTAGCAGGTTATTACCGTTGGTTCGTAGAGGGATTTTCTTCTATTGCAGCCCCGATAACCAGGTTGACCCAGAAGGGTGCCCAGTTCAGGTGGTCAGATGAGTGTGAGGTAAGCTTTCAGAAGCTCAAGACAGCTTTGACTACGGCACCGGTATTGGTTTTGCCCACGGGTTCAGGGCCTTACACAGTCTATTGTGATGCTTCCCGCATTGGGCTTGGTGCAGTATTGATGCAGGATGGCAAAGTCATTGCCTATGCTTCGAGACAGTTGAAGATCCATGAGAAGAATTATCCGGTTCATGATCTAGAGTTGG
>MU732753.1:0-36654 GCA_026770625.1 Nicotiana glauca | reverse complement strand
TTAGACTTCAGCACTGTCCAATTGGACAAGGATTTATCTTATAAGGAGGAGCCGGTAGCTATTCTAGACCGACAGGTTCGTCAGTTGAGATCTAGGAGCTTTCCCTCTGTTCGTGTTCAGTGGAGAGGTCAGCCCCCTGAGGCCTCGACCTGGGAGTCCGAGTCCGATATGCGGAGCCATTATCCACATCTATTTCCTGACTTAGGTACTTCTTAAATATGTCCGTTCGAGGACGAACGGTTGTTCTAGAGGTGGAGGATGTGACGACCCAAAGGGTCATCACCTATTTCCTCACTCATTCCGTGCTTCCTAGGCCTTGAAAACCTTATTTTTACTTGCCTCAATTTGCGTGCACAGTCCGGGCGCGTAGCCGAAAAACTTTTATGTTGAAATATGTGAATTCTGGGAAAACTTTGAAGAATTTTGATATTACTATGATTACAATTGACTTTGGTCAACATTTTTGGTAAACGGATCCGGACCCGAGATTGGACGGTCCCTGAAGGTCCGTAGAAAAATATGGGACTCGGGCATGTGCCCGGAGTCGAAATCCGAGGTCTAGAATCCGAGTAAAAGAATTTTTCTGTTAAATTATTTTTCTGAAATTATTAAAGAAAATGGAAATGAAAATTGATTAAAAGACTGTGGTATCGGGCTCATATTTTGGTTCCGACGCTCGGTACAAGTCTTATATATTGTTTAAGCACTTTCTGTGAAGTTTGGTCGAAATCGAACGTCGTTCGACGTGTTTCAGACCTAAATACCTAAGGTTGGAGGTTTATGAAGTTTGAAATAAAAATGATGATTTTGAGGCATGATTCAATGATTTTGATGTTANATTTTGAGGCTTGATTCAATGATTTTGATGTTATTTTGGCGATTTGATCGCTCGAGTAAGTTCGTAGGGTGTTATTGAGTTAGTGTGTGTGATTGGTTAGGAGCCCCGAGGGCTTGGGAGTGAATTGGAGGTGGTTCTAGGTGTTTTTACACTTTAGGAAAAGGGTCAGATTTGCTGTAATTTTTACACAGATATTTTTCTCTTCGCGAACGCAACCCCAGGCTCGCATTCGCAGTGCCTTGGTGTTTCCCTCTTATGCGTTCGCGCTTCACTTCACGCGTTACCATCACTTCAATTGCGAACGCATAGCTTTACCAGCTCCTTCAACGCGTTCGCATAGCCCTTCACGCGATCGCGTATAACAGTTCTGGACCCCAGCAATTTCCTTCTACGCGTTCGCGTCTGTCTCCACGCGTTCGCGATAGTTTACCTAGTTTACCCTTCACGAACGCGGCCCCTCTCCCGCGAACGCGAAGGGAAATTTTGCCTAGCGAATTTTTAAGTTAAAAACAGAATAGTAGCTCGGGATTTTAATAAAAATACACGAACCCCTTTCTTCCCCAAGCGCTTAGGAGTCCATTGAAGCTCCCTTTCATTAAAACTTCTTGGGTAAGCATTGTTCAACTTGTTCCCTTCAATTTTCTTCATTAATTACTGAAATCCTAGCCCTAAATCATGAAATCAAAGTAGAAATTATGGGTTTTCGGTAGAGTTAGGGTTTTGAGAATTTTGGGTGGTTCAACATCGATTTGGGGTTGAATCTTAAAAAAAATTATATATTTGGACTCGTGGGGTTATGGGTGATTGGGTTTTGGTCCGAGCCTCGAGTTTGGACCATGTGGGCCCGATATCTAATTTTGGGATTTTTGGAATAATACTAGAAAATTCATATCTAGGCTATGGGATGTTGTCATTGAGTCTTTATTGATATTATTAAATTGATTATGCCTAGATATCACTGTATTGGAGGTGGAACCGCGAGGTAAAGCAATAGTTGAGGATTAAGTGGATTTCAAGGCTTTGAGGTAAGTGTTTGGTTTAACCCTAGCTTGAGGGAATAGGAGTTGAGTCTTGTTGCTAATTGCTATGTGATCAAGTACGATGTATAGGCATGATGACGAGTATCTATACATCAACGTCTAGCATGACCGTGAGCCCTTATTATGTGATTATCATGACTTGGTTATGAACTCCGTGATTATTGGAGGATTTCTATATGTTGTGAATGACATGTGAACGGTGATATGAAATGACTTGATTCTTTGGAGCGTTGGCTCAATATAGTAGGGTGAATTATAAGATAAGAAAAGTAAGAAAAGAAAGCATTGTTGATTAAACATGAACAATACAAGCAGAGTCACATTAATCACAACATAAGACTCACGGGCATGCTTGACACCAACGTATAGATACTCGTCATCATGCCTATACGTCGTACTCAAAAAATAACACATAGTAAATAGGACACAACTCCTAATCCCCCAAGCTAAGGTTAGACCAAACACTTACCTCGATGCTACGAACACAGTTCAAGCCTCAACTATAACTTTACCTCTTAATTACACCACCAATTCACTCGTATCTAGCCACAAGTTACTTAATTATATTAATAAATGCTAAATGAATCAATTCTAATGCATGAAAATAAGTTTTCTAAAGTTTTTTCCCAAAAAGTCAAAAATCGACCCCGGGCCCACATGGTTAAAACACCAAGGTTCGAACCAAAACCTAATTACCCATTTACTCACGAACTCAAATATATAATTTATTTTAAAATCAGATCTAAAATCGAGGTCCAAATCCCCAAAATTTGAAAAACCTGGGTTCTACCCAAAACACTCAATTTCCCCATGAAAACCTTTTATTTTGAGTTGAAATCATGTGAAAAGATGCTAAAGATTAAAGAAAACAAGTTAGAAATGACTTACAATCGATTAGGAGAAGACGTTGCTTTTGAAAAATCGCTCTAGGGTGTTTTGGTTTTGGAAAAGTGTAAAAAATGGTCGAAATACGTCTAAATTACGAATTTACAGGTCTCTGATGTCGCAATTGCGACCAGGGTTCGCAATTGCGAACCCAGAAGTATGCTAAGCTCGCATTTGCGAACAAAATGTCGCATTGGCGACCAAGTCAGTTTTTAGGCCTTCTTCGCATTTGCAATAGGCCTGTCACATTTGCGTTATCGCATTTACGATACTTGTGTCGTATTTGCGACTTCAGGCATAACTGAACACTTCGCATTTGCGAAGTGTGCCTCGCAATTGCGAGATAAGGCTTGTCCCGGGGGTCTTCGCATTTGCGACAAATTTCTCGCTTTTGCAAACCCTGCTTGCATCGCAATTGCGATGCCTGGTCTTGCAAATGTGAGATCAGAGGCCTGATACACACCTGCAACACACCACCACTTTTCCTAATTCCAATTTCAATCCATGTCCTATCCAAAACTCACCGAGCCCTCGGTGCTCCAAGCCAAACATGCATGCAAGTCCAAAAACATCATACAGACTCGCTCGTGCATTCAAATCACCAAGATAACATCAACAATTATGAATTTAGCATCAAAATCATGAAATCACTTAAGAACATCAAATTTTCTAATTTTCTCAAATAAGGTCCGTTTCACGTCATTTCAAGTCCATTTCTTACCAAACTTCACAGACTCAACTTGAGTCACATATAAGACTTGTACCAGGCTCCGGAACCAAGATACAGGCCCATACCATCAAATTTCAAACACATTTCATTTTCAAAAACTCATGTATTTTTCAGAAAACAATTTTCTTTAAAAATCATTTCTTGAGCTAGGGACCTTAGAATTCGATTTCGAGCATACACCCAAGTCCCATATTTTCTTACGGACCTCTCGGGATCGTCGGAATACGGGTACGGGTCCGTTTACTCAAAATGGTGACCGAAGTCAAATTAAATTTATTTTAAAGGCAAACTTTATTATGTTTCACATATTTTCATATAATGGCTTTCCGGCTACGCACCCAGACTGTGCATGCAAATCAAGATGAGGTAAAAAGGAAGTTTTTAGGCCTCAGAATTGTGAATTTGTTTCTAAAACAAGTGATGACTTTTTGGGTTATCACAATGGGAAGCAAAGCCATTGGAAGAAAGCAAAGCAAGTGAGATGGTGAGAACTAAGTGTAGGGTGGTCGCACAAAGAATCAAGTATGGGAGAAGTCTGAGTACCCATGAGCTGCTAATGCTTCGGCATATGGCCTATCAAGGAGTTTCTTTTACCCTTTTTGTATTTATGGGTGTGCATTGGGGACAATATGCAATTTTAAGCGTGGGGTGAAGAGACTGTTTGGGTGGATTCCTATGCTAGTTTAGTGGTGTTATTTTATATTTGTTGAAAACAATTGAAAAAAAATTAGGTAGAAATAATCATAAACCGGTTTTTCTTATGACCACGATTCTTTTTCAAGGGATGACTCTTTGAATCGGGTAGTAGTTTTGTTTAGGTAGAATTTTCAAAAAAGTTTGGACTTTTCCCAATGATGGACTTCCTAGACAGTTTTATTGAGGGTTTAAATTCTAAAGAAAAACACAAAAAGATTTTTTTTCTTTTTTTCAACTGATAATGAAATGGAAAGAACTTGGGTATATATGCTTTTTGACATGTTTTATGTTGGGGCTGAGAGCTGGAGCATTTGCACTGAGTACTTTCTCCTTTAATCTTGTGACTATATGCCTTGAGAGTATATGTGTTTATTTTAATACTTGGGCTCGCCTATTGACTCCTGTTGTTACTTCCTAGTGTTAAGAGTATATGATGACCGTGCTAGTTGCTTTAACTTAAGAGTCGGGTCTGAACCATCCTGAGTGAGTCATGTGCATTGTGTGATGTGAGATTTTGGTGTACTCTATGCCATCCTTGCTAGTCTAGAACTTTCCCCGTGTGTGAGTTGAAGCAAAATAATTAAGTCTTGTAAGTTTGGAAAGTGATATAGGCTTTCTTTGGTTGAGAATTTTTCCTATTTATCTACTAGTGCTAATATTATCTGTAGTTAACTCTTTTGAGCCTATAAACCTTTTATTTGGCAACCACATTACAAGTTGAACCCCCTTTGTTCTTAATCAAATCTTGTTGAACCTTTACATCCAAAAGCACTTAAGTAGCTAGTAGAGCAAATAAAGAGATTGGGGAGTTTTTGAGTGGAACCATAGAAAAGCCGAAAAGGTGCACTTGTGTATAAACAAAAGAAAAATACTAGAAAGAAAATACCAAATTAAGGAGAGTGAAAGAAAAAAAAAGAATAACACCTCCATATCTTTGTCTGGGCTAGTAAATATCTATATGTTGATGTGCTTAATGAAGAAGGGCGTAAATGTGCATACTTTCATGGCAAGATATCGAATTGGTCATGACAAGAAGGTATGCTTAAAAGTGAAGTGTTCTGTATTAAAATGCTTAGGAGGGTTAGTTACCATTTTCTCACATATATCTTGCCCGTCCTTTAGCCTACATTACAACCTATAAAGTCCTACTTGATCCTAAACTTTACGAGCTTAAATTAGTAGAGACTTACATTACGGGCAAGCCTAAGGTACTAACTTGCGTGGCATAAGAGTTTCTTTGTGAGAGTGAGTAAATTATTTCTATATTTGAGTCCTTAAACTATACTTGAACTTATATTGAGTGTGTGGACTACTTTCTCTATGTGGTTTGTTGGTGAAGGCACATGATTTGCAAAGGATTGGTAGAGACCTTGATTTTTTAGTAGGCATAAGGAGCGAGTCATAGCGTGGAATGTATTAGAGTCAAGTTTTGAGCCAAGGATGTTAGAAGAGTCACAAATATTTTAAATAATCCTGATATGAGTTTCTTGAGGAAATGTATGAAGAGTGCATATTTTAAGTTCTAAGTGTTGATATAAACCATTGTCATTGGTGTGATGGTTGAGTATGTTTTGAAAGGTATTTCTTGCGTATGTGCTTAATTTTAAGTTGCTCGAGGGCGAGCAAGAGTTTAAGTGTGGGGATGGTGATAAATGATAAAAAGTACATATTTTTGAGTATATTTGCATATTAATTCTTGTGTGAGTTGCGGGAGTTTACGTGGTTTTCGAAGTGAAATATACTCATTATATGTTTCTTATATGTAGGAACGAGTTTGGATGATAAATGATCAAAAGATGGCAATTCGACACAAAAAGAAGAGATGGAAAGAATTGGGATCCCATCCAATTTCGTGCGTGGCACGAAAACAGATGCGAAAAAGGAGAAAAATAAAGGCACAAAACAACGAATCTAAGCGAAGGCAGAATCGCTTCACGAACAAGAAAATTGAAAAGCTGAGTCTGCATCCAAGTACGCGCGCTGCACAAAAGTTGGCGCGCCCTCCAACTCTACTATCCGAAGTTGGATTGAAAACTTCTGCCCCTCATCAAACCTAGGTCATATAAATACATCCTAAAAAATCACTTTAAATGGAGAGAAGACTTTAGGGAGGCAAGAACACGCTAGGAGCAAGAAGGAGAATGATTCAACTTCACGTTTTCCCTCCTTCTTCCTCTATTTCTATTATTGGTTATGAATTCTACTATTGTATTTTGCATACGATTATGAACAACTAATTTGTTATCTAGGATTTTAATGGAACCTTTTAGAGGATGAATTCTTGTTATATTTTTATATAATTGAGTCGTTGGATTTCTTTACTTGTTCAGCTACGTATTTGTTATTGTTGATTGAATAGCCATCAATTGACTGTGCCTATTTAGTGTGTATTGCTTGAAAAAGGTACATATTTAGTTAGTTGTTGAATACTATCTCTCCTAACATATGTGAGAGATCAATACGGAGGGTTTAAAGGTGGGATTAGGAATAATGAACCTTAGGTGCGATCTTAGTGAGCGATGCACTAGTGCCAGCTAGCGTAGTTCGGAAGAATATGTCTAGTAAATTGTGATAGTTGCTCAGAAGAGAATTATGACACCAGAAGTACTCACGATCGGTAGAGAATACTTAGACGAAATTATAAAAGACGTAGCGGAAAAGTTCCGACAATTTAGAAAATCATAACTCTAGACCTCCTTAATCTTGTCTCCAATCCTTATCCTTGCTAATTGATAGTTTTACTGCTTTCTAATATTTGTTAGTTAATTAGATAAAAAAATATTATAATCATTATAATTAGGAAATTGCTTGAACTTGTATTTCTTAGCGATATTGAACAACTATAGCTAAGCCTTAGTTCTCCGTAAGATTTAACTTCGGACATGTAAATCAGATTACATTTGCAATGATCGCTTAATCTTTTTTATAAGGCATAGTTGGGCGTGGTTATTGAGTTTAAAAAAATAAAAATTACTTATAAATGTATTTAGCTAATTGATTTTTTAACCATAAAAGAAAAACCCTAATTTCTACACTCCCCTCCCACTCCCACTCCCACTCATCCGTCCCTCCGCGTTTCTTCTTCGTCCCCTTTTAACCTAGTGGCATAGCCACACAACAACAACTCTTCCGCTTTCCCCAGAATTCAAGTAATAAGCTAATGGATAAAAAGTTACTCCTTCTGTTTAAATTTTATATGCCAGTGTTTGATTAGGCACGGATTTAAGAAAAAAAAAGATATTTAAAATTTATGGTATGAAACAAGCCATAAAAATTATTGTGATTGTAAATCATCTCATTAAAAATAAATGGGGAAGTTTAAAATTAAAATTCATTCTAAATAAGGAAATATGACATTATTTGGGGACAGACTAAAAAGGAAAATATGACATATAAATTAGGACATATGGAATCCGAATTCTGACTTAGAGGCGTTCAGTCATAATCCAACGCACGGTAACTTCGTACCACTAGCTTTTCAACCAATCCAGGGGCGGCTCAATAGATCTTGTGGCTTAAGGCGAAACCGTATTGAGAGGCCCTTAAATTTATTTTATAAAATTTTTACACTAACAATAAAATTTTACTTTATAAATAATAAATTAATCATTTAAGACATAATATAGCAAATTTTCTAGGGGGGGGGGTGGGGGAGGGGAAGCACAAAGAGTAAAGTGGTGGATTATCGGATGTTAAGGTCCAGAACTCAAAGTAAAAATTTTGATTTGGCTATCATCACAATCAATCAATCACAACAACAATAACAACCCAGTAAAATTTTACTAGTGGGGTCTGGGGAGGGTAATGTATACGCAGACCCTACCCCTACCCCTAAGGAGTAGAGAGGCTGTTTCCGAAAGACCCTCGGCTCAAGAAGACTAAAAGACAAAAGGATACAATATCAGTACCACCACAGAATTCATAGGAAAAATAGAAACAACATGAAATCCATAAGAGATGCAAAGCAAAAACGATTGCTAGTAAATAGGCCCGACACTATGAAAAATAAAATAGTAAGGTACAATATTTCCACTAGCAATCTTATACAAACACTCTGCCAGACTAATCTTACAAAGGTACGAAGTAATGCATGATTCAACTACCTCCTAACCTACAACTCTAATACTCGACCTCCACACCTTCCAATCAAGTTCCATGTCCTTGGAAATCTGAAGCCTCGCCATGTCCTGCCTAATCACCTCTCCCCAATACTTCTTAGGCCGCCCTCTATCTCTTCTCATGCCCTCCACAACCAGCCGCTTACGCCTCCTATCTGGAGCATCTGGGCTTCTCCTTTGTACATGCCCGAACCATCCGAGTCTCACTTTCCGCATCTTGTCATCAATGGAAGCCACGCGCTCCTTCTCCCGGATATCCTTATTCCTAATCTTATCCATCCTAGTGTGCCCACACATCCACCTCAACATCTTTATCTATGCTACTTTCATCTTCTGGATATGCAAGTTCTTAATAGGCGAACACTCAGCCTCATATATCATGGCCGGTCTAACCACCGCTTTATAGAATTTGCCTTTGAGTATTGGTGGCACTATCTTGTCACAGAGGACTCCAGATGCTAACCTCCACTTCATCCATCCTACCCCAATACGGCGTGTGACATTCTCGTCGATCTCCCTTCCCCTGGATAACTGACCCAAGGTACTTGAAACTGCTTCTACTAGGATGACCTGTGATTTAAGCCTCACATCCACTCCCGCTTCCCCCGGCATAACGCTGAACTTACATTCCGAGTATTCCGTGTTCGTCCTGCTCAGTTTGAAATCCTTAGACTCAAGAGAAAGAAATAAATATACATAACGTAATAACTTAAGTTTTGAGCATTAACAATGTCAAAAATATTAACTGATTCTGATCAATTTAAATGATAATTATACTTTATTCAATTAATTAGTAGCACTTATTGGTGAATATCTAAAATTAATTGTAAATAATATAATATAATATGTTGAATTGCACTAAAAGAAAACCAGTGCGTGAATGCTTTTGTGTTCATGTAGTTTTAAAGAAGATTGTAAAAGAAATTCATTATGTTGTCTATATATATATATATATATATATATATATATATATATATATATATATATATATATATATATATATCAAAAGGATAAAATAAAAGTTGAAAAGTGAAGCAAATATACTAATTAATAAGTGAAAAATTATCATAATTTATGAACTTATTAGTATAAAATAACTTCGATAAAAAAAAATATACTACAACACTTTTCTTTATAATAATTATTTGTATAAATTCTATAGTATATAGTAATCATAATAATAAGAGATTAAGTAAATTTGGGGCCTTCAAATATTGGGGGCCTAAGGCAATGATCTCACTTGCCAAGCCTTTATAGTCGCCCTTAAACCAATCGCGATGACCAATTATGCGAATGATACTGTCCTGCACAAAGATATTAAACTTAAGCATGCGTGAGTCATCCCTTGATATAAGAAAATGATATAAATTATAGTAACTAATTTACTATCACATTTTAAATTATATTGATAACGTAAAAATATTTTACTCTATCGATACACATAACTTTATAGGTTATCTACAACTTCTTTAAAGTTATAGAATAAAATTAAGACTATTCGCATTTACCCTATTATTAATTAATGTAAAACACGTATCTCAATTTGATAGTGTAAAAATTTAGTACAGTATAAGTCACATAAGTTAAAATCTTTATTTTAGTGATGACGTCTTGTTTTTTATTTCTAATTTTTTCTTTTTGGAATTACTTGTATTGTACTATTCTTCAGACAAATGAAGCCACTTATACAATGAAGACTGAAAGAAAACAAGCATGAAAAAATTTAAACTTATTATGTGTAAGGCAGTATGGTTTGGCTAGCCATGCAAAGTGCAAAATGGCACAAAACTTTGTTTTACATATTTTTTTGCAATGTGTCAATCTTTAAAACTAGCCTCTCTACTATAAATAACCTTCATTTCGTACTTGATCTTCACTTCCCATCAGCACAATAATACTTTTTTCTTCTTCTTATTTTTCTGCTAACAGATATAATCATGGCCACTACATGGTTTTCTCTTTTCTTGAGTTTCCTTTTGCTTTTGCATGGTAATTTTGCTCAGCAAAGGTATTGTTGAATAATACATGTTCTTTTTGTTTGGTAAAAAATAGTTCCTATTTTTAACAGTTTGTTAGTCAAAATTATAAGGATGTTTATTTACATTGGGTGGTCACTTTTGTAGCCTTGTATTTAAAAGCTGTCCAATCTTTTTAAAATTAGACAAGTGATCTGAATATTAAGAATTTTAAGCTTCATATCAGGTGGTCACTTCCAAACTTCCGACCACTGGTCTAATTTTGTAAAAAATGCCGACTTCTAAGTACGAGGACATAAAAGTGGCTATTTTTGCAAATCAGTAGAATTCCTGCTCACAGGGGCGGATCTAGCGTGTAGTATACGGGTTTTCGGGAACCCAGTAACTTTTGCGTAGACCCTGTATTTTTGTTAAAAAATTTAATAAATATATATAAATATCTATTTGTGAACCTAGTTATTATTGTATATTAAAATTTGAAATTGCTACAGGAATCCATAAACTTAAAATCCTGATACGCCTTTGCCTGCTCAAACTTTTATTTGAATGTTAGTTTGAATTTAAACTTTAGACCAAGTGGCCACTTTCCAACTTCAAGCCACTGATATAATTTTGAGTTTAAACTTTAGACCAAGTGGCAACTTTCCAACTTCAAGCCATTGATCTAATTTTGAAAAGGTTGCTAACTATGGCCATAATAGTGACTATTTTTGCAAATCAGCAGAGTACATGCTCGAGTAGTGCTAGTAGTTGAGGAATTTTTTTGAATTTTATGATAAAATCAAGCCAGTTTTCAGCTATTTCTCTGCTGATCTCTTAGCCTTTATTCGTATTGTGTTCACATAGTCGGAGCTAGCATGCAATATACGGGTTTGCATGAATTCAGTAGTTTTTGCTCAGACGTGTATATTTTAAGAAATTTATTAAATATCGTTAAATGTTTGACATGAAGGGAAGCCTTGAAGCAACTGTAAAGCTGTCTTCGTGTGACCTATAGGTCACGGGTTTGAACCGTAGAAGCAGCCACTAATGCTTGCATTAGGGTAGGTTGTCTACATTACACCCCATGGGATACGGCCCTTCCCTAGACCCTGCATGAACGCATGATGCCTTGCGCACCTGGCTGCCCTGAGCTATAAATATTTGACAGTGAACTCAATTATTATTGTATATTAAATTGAGATTGCTATAAAAACCGATAAACTTCAAATCCTGGACATGTCTTTAATTGTTCATATTTTATTTAAATTTCCAACAGGTACCAACAGCAACAAGGTCAATGTCAAATTAACAGACTCAATCCACAAGAGCCTTCCTTTAGAATGCAAGCAGAAGCTGGAGTTACTGAGTTTTTTGACACAAATAATCAGCAATTTCAATGTGCTGGAGTTTCACTATTTCGCCATGTTATTCAGTCCAGAGGCCTTCTTTTGCCTTCTTATACTAATTCTCCACTGCTTGCCTATGTTGTTCAAGGTGCTAATTAATTAAAACTTCAATTGATTTTGAAATATTTTGAAATTATGTCATTCTCCTATTGTGTCGCGTGCTATGTTGTTCAGACTCTTCAAAAAATATAATTATTTTTGGCTGATTGACCAATGCAACTTAGTTGTATAATAAACGCCTTTAGTTAAAATACTATCACTTTTGCTGAGTACGATCTTATTGTATGTAAACAGGTCGAGGATTTTATGGGATCATGAACTCGGGTTGCCCCGAGACATTCCAATCATCTCAACAAACTCAACAGAGAATTAGAGGCAGAAGATTTCAAGATCGTCATCAAAAGATTGAACAATTTAGGCAGGGCGATATTATGGCATTTCCTGCAGGTGCTGCACATTGGCTATATAATGAAGGAAATGAAGAAGTTGTTCTTGTTGTTCTTGAAGATGCCTCTAATAATGCCAATCAATTGGATCAAACCTCTCGGGTACGTTAAGAGAATTATTGCACGATCAATTTATCACTCAATCATAGACCGCTCTCAGTCATTGACTCGTTGTTGTTGTCTGAATTTTAGTTGTCTAATCATACCCAAAATTATGTATCTATTTATCACATTGTTTTGAAGGGGAGCCTTGGAATAACGGTAAAATTGTCTCCATGTGACCTATAGGTCACATATTCGAGCCGTGGAAACATCCATTAATATTTGCATTAGGGCAGACTGTCTGCATCACACCCCTGACTGAATGCCATGTGCACCGGGATGCCCTTATTTATCGCATCGTTACCCAATATACAGTCAAAATTGAAGTGCTCGATTACTTCTTGAAATTGTCTTTACATAATATATTTGAATGTTCACTATATGCAGAGGTTCTTTATTGCTGGAAACCCGCAACAAGGACAACAACAACAACAACAAGGGAGACAGTACGAGGGCAGCACTATGCGAAAGGAGCAATTTCGATCAGGCAATGTTTTCAATGGCTTTGACATAGAAATTCTATCAGAAGCATTTGGTGTTGATAGGTCAGTGCTAAGAACCTTAAATGTTAAATTCATCGATTATATTTAAATCCTGAATCCGCATCTGTTATTATAGGGAAACTGCGAGGAGGCTACAAGGACAAGACGACATGAGAGGTCATATTGTTAGTGTTCAAGAAGGACTTAGAGTAATTAGGCCAACTTTTTCACAAGAACAAGAAGAAGAACAACAAGAACAAGGACAATATGGTCGTGGTCCTATGATTAATGGAATTGAAGAGACAATTTGTACTGCTAAGGTTAGAGAAAACATTGACAATCCTGCTCGTGCTGATATATACAACCCGCGTGCAGGACGTTTAAGCACTGTCAATCGTTTCAATCTGCCCATTCTTAGCTTCCTCCGGCTCAGTGCTGCTAGGGGAGTTCTCTACAGAGTAAGTCACTTCCGCTTAAGTTCTATGTACTGACGTTTTTTAAATATTTGCACAATCACATCACTAGTAAGGTAATTATAGGTAAATTCTACGATAAACATTGATTAGTGACATGTTAATATATATGGTAGCTACTGTATGTTAAACTGCACTGATAGTGTAAAAAATCTTTTCTTCGTGTATACAACTTAAATCTATTAAAAATGAACTACTACTAGTAGTAAAACTAGTAAAGGTGTTGGTTTCTGAACTTTGTATACAAGTGCAAGGTGACTTTTGAAATTTTCATTCAAAAGCATCAGTATGTAGAACTTAAATTCTTCCAGAAACGTGTCATTGTACACAGTGGCGAAGCCACATAGAGATAAAGGGTGGTCAACTGACTATCCTTTGCCGAAAAACTATATTGTGTATATAGGTAAAATATTACATTTTAGATGTATATAACATATACTGAACACTCTTTGCCGAATTTTTTTTTACTTCTTTTAAATTTGAACACCCTTGAAAAAATTCCTAGCTTCGCCACTGATTGTACACCTCACGCTTTCGTTGTTCTTCTATAATCTCAATTATGTTCTGTAAAGTTACTTATTTTCGGATAAAAACTGTGCAGAATTCGATGATGGCACCACACTGGTACAAGAATGCACACAACATAATCTACATAACGAGAGGCGAATCAAGAATTCAGATAGTAGATCACAGAGGACGAGCAGTGCTAGATGATCAAGTTCGCGAAGGACAATGTTTAGTAGTGCCACAGAACTATGCAATTGTAAAACAAGCAGGAAATGAAGGATGTGAATGGATAGCATTCAACACTAATGATAATGCCATGATCAACACCCTGAGTGGCCGTACCTCGGCCATTCGCGGGCTTCCCCTGGATGTCATTGCCAATGCTTATCAGATATCGAGGGATGAAGCGCGAAGGCTTAAGTTTAACAGGGACGAAACGCTCATTTTCCGTTCTACTAGAAGATCGCCGCGTTCCTATGAGAGAGTAATTGGTCTGGTTGATGAGGCTAATAGTACTAGTATTGCTTGATAATTAGAAGAGGACTTGAGGTATTATGTTCTCATATGTAATAATATGTAAGTGCGGCATGTTTCTGTAATTGAGAAAAAGTGCAAATGAAGAATAAATTTCTGAATAAAAAGAATGTTAATAAGTACTTTGAAATCTTGATTGTGCATCTTTCTTTTTTTCCTTCTTTTTTAGTTTTTCATCCGGTGTTCAGTACCTCATTGGAATCCGACTAATCCGAATTCGCGCCAAAAATTTTCACCTTGGAGGATAAAGCAATCCGTAACAAAACTCCGTAGGTTTTACTTTTCTTTAAGATTAAAGAATTATAAATAAACCATAGTTAGTTTGAAGGTCTTCATTTTTCTCCTGTAGTTTCTTGGATGATACAGGAGTCTTGGAGCTACGGTAAAGAGTTCGAACCGTGGAAGCAACTACGAATGTTTGCGTTAGGGTAGACTGTCTATAATACACGCCTTGGGGTGTGGCCCTTCCCCGGACTCTGCGTGAACGTCGGATGCTTTGGGCTGCCCATAGTCTAGAAATCAACTTTGCCTTTTCATTTTGCTTTTCAAATGCCCTTAGTTGAGCGCAATCTTGCAGGTAAAATCTCAGCTGGTACGACGAACCAATAACCTGGTACTGTACTACTTAGAGCAATAAGCGTTTGCATTTGCGACTGCATTCATTGTCTTCAGTATTCCCAACATGTTTGTCATAGGCCACTGTAGTGAGTTTGTGATTTTGTTCCATTGGTGTTGGCATGCACTTTGGCTAATCTCTGAAATCAAACTCCAATGCATATTTTTTTTGATTGAGTAGAATACCTTTATTGGATCTCATTACTTAAATCCCTAGAAAAATCTAAGTTTTCCTAAATCCTTCATTTTAAAATTTCTGTGCAGTGTGTCTTTTGCTTCTTCTATCAGTTTGCTATTACTTCATGATATTAGAAGGTCATCCACATACACTAAAATTATTACAACGGCTACATTCTTCTTGGTGAATAAAGAATCTCTGAACAAAGCCAGCTTTAAACAATGCACATGTCAGCTTGATGTTCCACTTTCTTGAAGCCTGCTTCAAGCTATAGAGGGATTTCAACGGTCTGCATACTGTGGACTCTCCCTGACCGTGAATCCTTGTGAAACTTGTATGTACACTTATTCAAACAAGTCACCCTGCAAAAAGGCATTATCCACATGTGACAGTCACTGCATTTTCGCAATAGGAGAGAATAAAGGGCAGCCTTGTGCACTATGCGCGGGGCCCGGTGCATAGAAGAGAATGTATCATGGTAATCCAAACCTTCTTGTTGAGTGTATCCTTTTTGTACTAACCTAGCCTTGAACCATTATACTTCACCATTGGCCTTATATTTGATCCTATAAACCCATGTTGATCCAATAACCTGCTTATTTGAAGGTAGATCCACTACTTCCTAGGTATTGTTGTCTTCGAGAACTTTGATTTCTTGGTCCATTACCTGTTTGTAGGTATGACTTATATTGGTTGGAGACAGGTGGTCATTATGTTTGATCAAAAAGTGTTAGGCTTTTTGTTAAACCAATTAATAAGGAAATAAAGGGTGAATCCTAGTTAGATATAATAAGATCCAAATAAAAAAAAACTTAGACAGATCCGTGGAATGAGATCGTGTTTAAGAGTAATAAAGGTCAGGCACATGTTTAATGATTATCAATGAATGTTATAATAAAAACATGCAATAAATGTAGATAATGACAATAAATGTAATAAAGAGAAATTTATCACCCAAATGTCATATGGTTTGGGTGATTCGTCTTCCTGACAGCAACATGGGATAATGATAAATGAAGATGGATAAGGAATATTTGGATCTTGTAAACAAAGAGTGAACGATGTGTGTAAAGCTATAGAATCAGTGAACAAGACTAGCCTTTTTGTATATTCTCTGTAGTCAACCCTTTACAAGTGATCTTATTAAAAGGTGAAGATCCCCTTTTTGTTCTTTATCTCTTCCTATTTATAAAAGTTATCCCCAAGAAACTCTAAAAAGGTACAACATAGAGAATTTCTAATGGAATATTCCTTATATCTATTGCTAAACTATACTACCGTTGCTTCCTTCCCCTTTTGCTTGACCTCGACAGTAATCCTTCTTAAGACGACTCATCGCCATTGTGTCGTGGTCGGCTCTGTCCTTGACCATGTTTATTTGCAGTTATCAAGATGCCCAAATTTAGACCAATACAGTTAGTCCCTCCGTTTGTTGAGGTCGTGATCGTGCACGTCCTCGATGAGCGGATCCGGTCTGCAACCATTGAGAAGAAATTTGGTCGTGTTGATGGAACCAAATTGGCCGAGGTCGAAAAACAGCATGGCCAGCAGGGATGCGGTTGGCGTGACTAGCGTGGGGTGACATCATGACCATGCGCCTCTTCCCAATGCAGTGTCTGGGCTTCTGTCGCTTCGATTTTAGTGCCATTAATGGTCCTTTGCTTCGATTCTGATGCCACATAACCCTATAAATAGATTCGAGGGGTTTCACTTTCGAAAATTTTCATCGTTTCTCATTTCGCATGTGTATTGTTCTCTTTGATCTTCTCATTCAATCTCTCGCAGCCTCTTCAATTCCAGTCCCTGACTTCTTACCCAGTTGATATCTTTTTCTTCGGATTTTGTCGCATTCGTTTCACTGCAAAAATATTTCAACATCCCCTCATATTCACGACGAAGTTTTCGATGCCACTCATTTATCGGTGTCCCTTCCTCCCGGCGTTGAGGAATTCATAGTTGAAGAGGAGGAAAGCTTCCCCACCGTGGAGGAGGTGGTCCCCACGAATCCTTTGGTCAGACATAATTTCCCAAAGGAACCCGCTCCTGCTCAGAAGCTTTCTGAGATAGGACCGCCTCAAATAGCCAACCTCCAATCTAAATATCACATTCCTCCTCACGTCGCAATTGTCCCGACCGAAAGCGACATCGTAGAGGTTCACCGACCTGGATATTGTGATTTCTGCATTTATCCATTCCTAATCGGTTCTTATCTTCCTCTCCCCCTCCTTAGCGGAGGAATTTGTCGATTTTACAATGTTTGACCGTGCAACTCTCCCCTTATTTGTACAAAGTTTTTCTGATGCTTGCGAAGTATGCCAAGTTGGCCGGTTGTGAAGTCAACATTTGACACTTGTTGCATCTATTTCTTCCTAGCTTTTATGGAGTTACATTGATACACCTGCGATATTGTAGGATCAAAGGTTTGGTGGCCCGGATGGATGATAAGACAAATCGGCGATTCTGGCATAAATACTTTTTCGTCAAGACCGAGCACCTGGTGGCGGATCCCACTGGGTTTCCCGAACAATGGAACTATAATCGTAAGTATCTCTCCATATGCTCGTTATTTTCTTTCATAGTTTTTTTATCTTCGACTTACTCGTGGCTTCCTTGTTTTTCAACTGAGAGGCGTGCACCTTTTTCCGTATTCGATATTGAAGATTGGGTGGCTCGTGTGTTACCCCATACCATGGGAATTCGCGATTGGGTGTCCTTTCACAAGCATTTTAGATCCAAGACTTCATCTAGTAAGTTACATTTATACCTCAACTTATTGTTGTTTACCATCGCTTTTTGATGCGACCTCCCTTTGGTGCCAGGTCGGCAAGTTTCCAAGAAGACTAAGGCTCCAGTGCCTGCATTTTGCCAAGCAATCGTGTCGGTCGGAATGCAATTTGCCTTGGCCGAGTCAGCTCGAGGAGGTCGGACTCAAGCTCCGCCAACGAGGGACTCCACCCCTAAAACTATTTCCGTGCGGGAAGAGATCTCTTCTTAGCTCATCTTTCACCTCGTAGATGAACCATATAATAGTAAGGAGATATTTTCGAGAAAAAAGCGAGGGATGGAGACTGGGAAGGTCATTGTTGCTGACGTTGAGCCGGAAAAATTCATTGCTTTGGAAGTGTAACTTGCACTTACACCAGACGTTGAGGCCGTTTCTACGACAACTATAGTCATGGATAGGAGACCCTCTAAAATTGAGGTGGTTCGTGGTAACGGAGAGCTTACACGGGACGTAGAAGGTGGATCATCATCGGCCTCCATGGGGAATAGAGTTGTTGCTGCGGGGGACGACGACTATGGCTCGGACATCGACCCTGAGGAGATTCGGACCTTCATAGAGAGGACTACTCGTGTGGAGATAAGGACGGAGGGTCCTAATCGGCACATAGTCATCCCTGTGGACTACGACCTTTTGGCTAACTTACAACGGGCAGTGCCGACTTTTGCTCCCCTGTGCGCGACTTCTGAGAATACGGTGCTACAGATGATGAAAGTTGCGGACCTGTCGTTGGGCATGTTTGGCATGGCCCTTCGGGTGAGTGATTTTCCATGTTAGGTTAGGTTTGTTTCGTACGTGTAATATGCTTATACTAACTTTCCTTTGTTATTTTGCATCAGACTCTTATCATGGGGATCGAGCGCGACCGGCGGGAGGAGCGGAGGACGGCCTTCTTTAAGAAGATGACCTCCAAGTACAAGGAGTACCGTACTAAGAAATGAACATTGGCCGACTTCCTTAGCCAGGATGGCAAGTTTCAGTCACTTCGTGATGAGCTCAAACAAAAAGATGATGAGTTGACGAGGAAAGACGAAGAGATAAGGGAGAGGGATGATGAGCTTGTGAGGGCCATCAGTAGGTGCAACGAGCTTGAGGCATCGCTAAAGGCCAAGAGGACAAGCTCGAGGTGAGTAGGGGGTGATGGCTGAGAACGCTGACCTTCAGACGCAGGTGGCATCCTTAACGGCTGAACTCGGGCAGAGGGAGACAAGGTCTATCGATCTGAGGGGTGAGCTGAGTGCCAAGATCAAAGAATTGGGTCGGTCGAAAAAAGGCAGAATGGCCGCTATGGCTGAAGCGACGGCCTTAGATGATGCCCTTCGTGTTTGCAGGTCTGAGCGGGCTAATGAGGTGGAGACATCGGCACTTAAGGTGGCGAGATTGGAAGAATGGATCCAGGGTTTAGAAGCAGAGTTGTCTGGGTTAAATGAGCAAGTCGTTGTCTTGAGGGCCGAGGAGACGCGATGACAGTCGCAACCATCTACATCTCATACTTTTGTCGATCCCAGTGTGCCGCGGGAGTTGTATGAGATGTGGTTCCATGCTGAGGCTCAACTTGATGTGTACAAATCTTTGACGCCTGCCGGGAAAGTTTCCGAAGCAGAGCTTGAGGGCGTCCGTGTCAAGGCACGTGCAGCCCGTGAAGCTTGTGGTTACGACCCTAGTACACTTGACGGGGATGAGGATGACGATGTCGCGAATAGGCTTGCCTCTAATCCTTGGTATGATGATGAGTACCCCGATGGGGATGATGTGGCGTGAAGTTATTGTACTTAAGTTTTTTTTTGCTTTGCTATTTTTGTGAGGTTATCCTCAAGCCCTTTGTAAAAGTATTGTAATCCGATAATTGGAATGGAACAATCCCCTTTTTGCTATGTATTTCTGGACTCCCGTTCTCTTTTCCTTTTCTTTTTTTTTGCTATGTGGGGAAGCCCCTAATTTTTTGACTGTTTGTTACGGTTGATATTGAGTTGGACATAGAATGACTTGAGGTCGAGTATTAATTATCTCGGATGAGATCGGGGTTTGATGAGGTCGAAAATCAAATAATTCGAGCAAGGTCGAATATAAAGTAATTCGAACTAGGTCGAATGTAAAGTAATTCGAATGAGATAGAATGTAAAGTAATTCGAGCGAGGTAGAATGTAAAGTAATTCGATCGAGGTCGAATGTAAAGTAATTCGAGAGAGGTTAAATGTAAAGTAATTCGAGCGAGGTTGAATGTAAAGTAATTCGAGCGAGGTTGAATGTAAAATGTAAAATGACTTGGTAGTGTTGTGCAAAGATGCTGCTTTATTTCATTCATTGGAGAATATTACATGTTTCTGTTTGTTCCATACATATATTGGAGAAGTTCCAGGGTACCTAGTCCCTTCGTCGTCCGGCCTGGAGAAATAGTCGGCAGGAGGGGCGATGAATTATACTTGAACTTCGAGACGTCCCCTTTGTCGTCTCGTTGAAAACCTCCATGAGAAAACCCAATTGAGACGAAACCCGGGCGAGGGAAAAAGAGTGGTACTTGGAGGGCGTCTGTTTTCAGAAGTTGAAGTATTTGAGGTGGGCGACGTTCCAATTGTTTTGAAGTAGATTTCCTTCCATTGTTTCTAGTTGGAATGATCTTTTGTTTGCTGCTGTCGTGAATTTGTATGGCCCGTCCCAATTGGTTCCTAGTTTATCTATTCTTGAATCTTTGCTCACTTGTGTTTTCGCCTTGAGTACATAGTCTCTGACTTTGAATGGTTGTACTTTGGCCTTTTTGTTGTAGTACCGTTCTGCTTGCTGTTTTTGGGCCATGTAAGCCATGTATCTTCGCTCCTCTGTTCCGTTGAGGTCTTGTTTCCTGTTCTCGTTGTTGCTTCATCCGTTTTCATTTGATATCTCAAACTAGGTTCCCTGACCTCGACTAGTATCATGGCATCAGTCCCATAGACTAGTGAATCTTATTTTTGGCATGGTGCAGTATGCCCACAGTACTTCTGGTAGCAATTTCGGCCATAATCCCTTAGCGTTCTCAAGTTTTTTCTTCAAGATATTTAGTATTATTTTGTTGGAGGATTCGGCCTAGCCGTTACCAGCAGGGTGATATGGCGTGGAGAGTATTCACTTGATGTGTCATTTCTGGAAGAATTCGGTACTCTTTTTTCTGGTGAATTGGGGTCCATTGTCACAACTGATTTTTTTGGGGATGCTGAAAGCGGCATATGATGTTTCTCCATATGAATGTGATAACTTCCTGTTCGCCTATTTGGAGAATGCACCCGTTTCTACCCACTTTGAAAAATAGTCAGTTAAAACCAAAAGAAATTGTATATTACCTCGCCCTGCTGGAAGGGGTCCGACAATGTCCATTCCCACTTGATGAATGGCCATAGCAACGTAACTGAGTGGATGTGCCCGCCTTCTTGGTGTATGATTGTTGGCCCAAGAACAGGTAAAGTTTTAAAGAATGACAAATGAACTCAGTCATAGACCAGGTCCATCATGTGAAGTGCAGTATTTGTCAACCTATACATGTGAGATGCACGGGAAGGAGATAAGTCCCATTGATCAAGCAGCAATATCTCCTAAACTGATCGAAAAGGTTGCATATGGGATAAGGAGAGAAAGTCTCCTTATGAGAAGAGAACACAATCCGAATAAAGGATTGGGTTGGAGGTTGTGTTGTTCGAGGGCTCAACTTCGATGGAAGATCAGCAATTGAGTCTCAATCAAACTCCAATTACTAACTCATTAAATAATAGTGTTGTTCTCTTTTACAGGTATTGTACAAATGCAGGAGTTAAACTTAATTGAGAGCAAAAGAGCGAGGCAATTTTGCAAGCAATTTATGTGAGATTTGAGCGTGCATTTCTGAAGCTACTTGGACAAGATAGAAGAACCAATTCCATTGTGTCTTTCTTTTATTCTAGTTCAATTGTAGTAGGTGATTTAAACTTGTACCTTTCAGCTTTTATAGAAGCAATTGTATTAGGTACTTTGAGTATTCAAGTTAGAGTTAATGAAGTTGTCGCAACATTTGAGGCTGTGTGCCACAATGGGATTAGAGTTTAACCCTTAGGTTTACAAGAGTTTTGTAAATGTTGTTTTGGCTCAGTGATTTTAGTGGAAGTTTGGGAAATCCTACTGAGTAGTAGGTCGTAGTTTTTTCACCTTTTGAGCCAGGTATTTTCCACGTAAAAATCTCTATTTTCCTTACTTTATGTACTTATTATTCCGCAAACAGTAGAGTTAGTACATCTAGAAGAACCAGGTTCTTCTAGAGCTAAAAATTGGGTACCATATAAATCACCCCCCTCTTGTGTGGTATTGACGTATAAAACATCAATTGGTATCAGAGCAGGTTATCCTTGAAGAGGCTAACACCTTAGGAGAAGATCAACATGAGTGCACCACCTGGGAACTGGGAAGGGCAATCTACTGCTAGGCCTCCAGTTTTTAATGGTCAGTACTATTCTTGGTGGAAGAACAGGATGAGAGATCACATCATAGGGGAAGACTATGAACTCTAGGACATAGTCACTGATGGTCCCCTAGCAACCACAAAGAAGAATTCTGAAGGATTTGATGTGCCTAAAACAAGAGCTAATTGCACTGCTGAAGACCTGAAGAAGTGGGAGAAAAATGCCAAAGCAAGAAATGGCTTGTATGTGGACTAGGTCCAGATGAGTATAGTAGAATTCAAAGTTATACCAATGCTAAGGAAATCTGGGACACTTTGCAAGTGGCTCATGAAGGAACACCTCAAGTTAAGAGGTCCAGAGGAACACTACTGTATTCTTAATATGAAAATTTTACTATGAAGGAAGGAGAAACTATCCAAGAGATGTATACTAGGTTTACTACACTGACAAATGAACGTAAGTCTCTTGGAAGGATTATTCTTGAAGAAGACAAGGTTGAGAAAATCTTGACAAGGGTTCTGCCAGTCTAATGGGAAAGCAAAATCACTGCTATTTAGGAATCTAAGAATATTGCTACCCTCAAGCTGGATGAACTAATTGGAAATCTTACTGCCTATGAACTAAGAAGGCAAACCATGAAGATGGATACACCCAAAAAGGAAAGAAGTCTGGCTTTCAGAATTGCTGAAGGTTTAGATCTGGAGGATGATGAAATGGATATGATCACAAGAGATTTCAAAAAGTACCTGATGAGAGGAAAGGGTTCTTCAAGAGGTACAACCTTCAACAAACCAAGGGCTCCTGAGAAACAGACCAATGAGGGTCATTACAAGTGTGGTAAGACTGATCACATGATCAAGAACTATCCTCAATGGGAAATTAATTGTAAGAAAGAAAGGGCTGAACGAAGGAACAGGTTCAACCAAAGAGGAACAAAGGATCAACAAAAGCTATGGTTGATGCCTGGGGAGAAACATCAGATGAGGACTCAGAGGATGAAGCTGGAGATGAACAGGCCCTTATGGCCATCGGAGAATTAGATGATGAACAAGAGGTAAGTATTATTCATCTCAAAAATAAGATTAAATTTCTGTCTAAAGAAAGGTTGGCTGAGCTATTACTAGACTTCATTGATGAGTCTGAGATAATTAACAATGAGAAGGAAGATCTGTCTAGGGAATGTATGATCCTAAAAGCAAAATGCAAAAGTCTAGAGTCTAGGGCTAATGAGAGTGATAACAAAAATGCTGAGTTGAAGAACCAGGTTCTTCAACTTGACACTAGTATCCTAGAACTTAGGTCTGAAAACTTAAAATTGAAACTAGGAACAGGAAAGAAGAAAGTTGATCACACATATCTCACTTTAGAGGAAAACTTAGGAAAAATGAAGGATGAGTTGTACAAGAAGGATGAATTGATTAAAGTCCTAAAAGAAGATCGAGGAAAAGTGAAACATGAACTAGACAGAACTTACAAATGGAACAAGGCTTCTGATGCACTTTCTTGGTTCCAAGAGCATCACAGTAGCAATGAAAGAGGACTTGGCTATGAGACTCAAGCACCAACGTGGGACCCTAAAAGCAAGTACCTCACACTTCCTGAGAATAAAGTTTGCACACACTGTCGCAAGACTGGCCATTACAAAAATGAGTGTAATACAAAAGAAAAGGCCAGTCAGAAGAACATAGCCTTTGTTCAAGAAAAAAATAAGCTGCATGGGTGGGCAAGAAGGAATTTCATTCATCCTTTGGCCTATAGAAAGGGACCCAAACTAGTTTGGGTTCCTAATACTAACCCCTGATTTCTTTTTGCAGGTCCAAGTAAAAGGAAGTAGCCAAATATGGTATATGGATAGTGACTGCTCAAAACATATGACTGGGAACAAGGACCAGTTCCTTTCACTTAAGGACTTAAAATGAGGTAATATCTCCTTTGGTAATGGAAAGAAATGTGAGATCATTAGGGTTGGAAAGGTAGGAAAGATAGACTCTCACTCTATTGAGAATGTCTACTTGATAGATGGCTTGAAATATAGCCTGATTAGTGTGTCACAATTGTGTGAAAGAGGTAACCTGGTAGCATTCACCTCTACTAAATGCTTTGTGATAACAAGATTATTTTGCAGGGAAAAAGAACTAACAATATTTACATTGTAGATTTTTCCTCTCTCTCAGAAAATGAACTCACTTGCCTAAGTGTGTTGGTTAATGATCCCCTCCTGTGGCACAAAAGACTTGGTCATGCCAGTCTAAATCAGCTAAACAAATTAGTCTCTAAGGACTTGGTGATAGGGTTACCCAACATCAAGTTCAAGGAAGACAAAGTTTGTGAGGCATGTGCAAGGGGGAAGCAGGTAAGATCATCGTTCAAGAGCAAGAAAATGGCAAGCACAACCAAGTCGTTGGAACTGGTCCATATGGATCTCTGTGGTCCAATAAGAACCGTGAGCAGAGGTGGAAAGAAATATGTAATGGTGTTTGTTGATGATTATTCTAGATTTACCTGGGTTCTATTTCTAACTTCCAAAGATGAAGCATTTGACATGTTTACTGCATTTGTTAGAAAAACTCAAAAATAATTAGGAAATCAACTTGCATCCATTAGATTTGATCATGGAACTGAATTTGAAAACTCCAAGTTTGCTGAATTCTGTGATGAAAATGGTATAGATCGTAATTTCTCTGCCCTTAGGACTCCTCAACAAAATGGAGTAGTTGAAAGAAAGAATAGGACTCTTGAGGACATGGCTAGGACCATGCTGCTTTCTAGCAAACTACCTCACAGCTTCTGGGCAGAGGCTGCAAACACTGCATGCTACATAATCAATAGATGCATGACTAGACCTCCTGTAGAGAAGACTCCCTATGAGTTACTTAAAGGGAGAAAACCAAATATATCCCATCTTAGGGCATTTGGTTATAAGTGCTATGTGCACAATAATGGAAAAGACTCCCTAGGTAAGTTTGATCACATAACAAAGCATATAAAGTGTTCAATAAAAGAACTTTGTGTGTAGAAGAAAGTATATATGTAGTATTTGATGAAACTAACATTCTTTCTAAGAGACAAGAACATGAAGATGAAGCCATTGGATTGGTAAAGGACTTGAGTGAAGCCTCAGCACAAGTCAAAGTGGCACCAACTAAAGGAATAGTGAAGGAACATGTTCTTCCATCCAGGGCAACCTTACAGGGGGAACTAATCAAAGAGAAATTGAAATAAATCCCTTAAAGGAACATATTCATGACCTTGTTCCTCAGTAACAGAACATGGGAGAAACATGTAGTAGAAACCAGTTGGTTGTGAAACCTCAAAAGTATCAAAGTCCTCATCCCATTGAGAACATTATCACTGATCCAACATCTGGAGTCAAAACTATATCACAATTAAAGAATCTGTGTGCTTTTGATGCATTTTTATCTCTTATTGAACCTAAAAATGTTGTTGAGGCTTTGCAGGATGAAGATTAGGTGAATTCAATGCAAGATGAACTAAATCAATTTGAGAGAAGTCAAGTTTGGCATCTAGTTCCAAGGCCCAAAGGTAGATCACTTATTGGTGCAAAATGGGTCTTTAGGAACAAACTTGATGAAGATGGAACTATTACAAGAAATAAGGCAAGGCTGGTGGTCCAAGGTTACAGCTAGGAGGAGGGCATAGATTATGATGAGACTTTTGCTCTAGTTGCAAGACTATGGGCAATTAGATTTCTTATAGCCTTTGCAGCACATATGGAATTTACTCTTCATCAAATGGATGTCAAAAGTGCCTTCCTAAATGGCTACCTGAAAGAAGAAGTGTTTGTGAAACAACCTCCAGGGTTTGAGAGCAAGTAATGTCCTGAGCATGTGTACAAGTTAGATAAGGCTCGCTATGGACTCAAGCAGGCCCCAAGAGAATGGTATGAACGACTGTCAAAATTCCTGCTGGAGCATGGATACAAGAGAGGTAAAATTGATAGTACTTATTCTTAAGGGAAAAAGGTAATGATCTCCTTGTTGTAGAAATATATGTCGATGACATAATCTTTGGGGCCACCATTGATAAGTTAAGTAAGGACTTTGCAAAATTAATGGGGAGTGAGTTTGAAATGAGCATGATGGGTGAGCTTAATTTCTTCTTAGGCTAGATCAAACAAAGTCCAAATAGAACCATGATCCACCAGTAGAAGTATACAAAGGAGCTAATCAAAAAATTTAAAATGGAAGAATCTAAAGAAAGAGACACACCCATTGCAACTACTACTAAATTAGATGTTGATGAACCTAGTTCATCAGTTGATCAAAAGTTGTATAGGTGTATGATTGGTTCACTTTTGTATCTTACTGCTAGCAGACCTGACATTGTTTTTAGTGTTGGGCTTTGTGCTCGCTTTCAGGCAAATCCTAAAGAGTCTCACATGGCTGATGTCAAAAGGATACTAAGATACTTGAAAGACACCACTGATCTGTGTCTTTGGTATCCCAAAAGTAGCAATTTTAATCTAGTAGGATATGCTGATGCTGATTATGCAGGTTTTCTGGTGGATAGGAAGAGCACCTCAGGTATGACACACTTCCTTGGTTCATGTCGTATGTCATGGGCTACCAAAAAGCAAAACTCAGTAACCTTATCTATTGCTAAAGCTGAGTATGTTGCTGCAGCCTCCTATTGTGCTCAATTGCTATGGATCAAATAGCAGCTGGTAGATTTTGGTATTGAAGTTGGTTGTATCCCAATATTCAGTAACAACACTAGTGCTATAAGTATGACAAAGACCCATGTTCATCATAAAAGGACTAAACACATAGATGTTAGACACAACTTCTTAAGAGATAACTATGAGAAAGGACTGATTTCCATAGAATTCTGTGCTACTGATAAGCAAATTGCTAACATTTTCACTAAAGCACTGAGTAGAGAAAACTTTGAGAGGAACAAGTTGGAATTAGGGATGATTAAGATCACCTAATAAGTCCAGTTCAGAATGTACAATGAAAAAAATTAGTTAGGAGTTTTAACTATGTGTAAATATCCAGATTAATTCTTACTCAGTTTCCTATTTTAATTAGTATACTCCTTTGATATGTGTACATATGATTCACTAATCTCTTACAAAGTTTTTTCTATTGTGGCATTTGAGGCATGTTCAAGAGAGTTCTATATGAAGAACCTGGTTCATCGGTATGAGCTCATATGAAAGTTCAGGTATGTTTTCAATACTTTGCATAATTAGAAAGATTAACAATTCAATCATGAGCAGAAGTCCTATACTTGCCAAATTCGTAGAAAATTATATCCGTTGAGTCATTGAACCAGTTTCGTCCTTTTAGAACTCTAAAAATCGTGATTGTTGCCGAATATCTAGGGAAGCCAAAATAATCATTAAAAGCCTGGAATTATACCTTGATTAGACTTCTAATTGACCCCTGATAAGCTGTCGTTACTGCATTAATGTATAATTGCCTTTAAATACACACATCTAATCTTTTTCACTATTCCAAAACCGTCAAAAATATTTCCCAAGTTCAAATCGCTTCTCTTCTCTAGAAATTCCCAAATTCTTTCAAGAAACAATCAATAATGTCTAACCCACAAGATCATCCTGGCACTCCTCCACCACCATCACCCTCAAACACATCCTCATCTACTCATTCTATTGAATCCCCAAAACCTAGGCTTTGAAGGCAGAAAATATTGGCTAGAAAAACAGTAGCATATGGAGCTTTGAGGAAAGTTTTAAATGAGAGATTGAAAGCTAGCCAGATGAAAGAAAGCCCAGTTCAAGAATCTGACTCCAGTTCTGACTCTGAATCCTTTATATCTGCCAGTGAAGGTGAAGGACATGGGTCTTCTGACACTAAGAAAATTCAAGAAACCCCTGAGGTATGTTCTTCTAAAGTTGAAAACGTAGAAAATAGGTTTGTTCTAGTTAGACATGTTAAAGAGGTATTATTGGCTGAATCGAGTAGGAGTGGAGGTAAAAAGAAAGGAAAAGAGAGAGGAAAAGGGAAATAAGCAGTTCTTGCTATATGTGGAGTTGAAGAAGAGAGTGACATCAAGTCAGGGGGAAGTGGTTTTGGGGAAGCAGCTGAAGTCTTGGTTCACCTAAGCAAACAAAGAGATAAACCTGGTTCATCCGCTGAGGAAACCCTGGCTGATCTTTTGAAAAAGGTTGGGGCCAGTTATGACCCAAAGAAATGCAAAACTACTTCATCAAGGCCCAAAATGTACCCAAACCTACCAAGAAAAGAAAACTTTCATCCCCAAAATCTATTGCCCCTTCAGTGCCCAAGAGAAGAGCTATAAGAAGCAGAATAAGACAAAGTGAAGCTGCCCTACAAAAAGCTCTGGAAGAAAGCAAGAAATAGAAAATGGAGAAGGGAAAAAAAAAGGTTGCATAATCCTCTGAGATTGCAGAAGAAGAGGAGATGGAAATGGTCCATCAAGAAAGGAGAACTATAGTGGAGGTTCCTACACCAAAACCTAAAAAGTCCAAGACTTCTTTCTTGAAGTCTTCCTCTGTACTTGTGTCTGCTAAACCCTCATTAGCAAGAGTACAAGATTTGTAGTGAAAGGCAAGCAAAAGAAAATTACTGAAGAAGATAAATGTGAGCACGTGATTTTTGCCCCAAGCAAATTATTCCCAAAAATCCAAACAAAATGATTCTTCTTTATTTTTACAATTTTTGTGTATTTTGTGATAATTGTTGCATTTTTGTGTTAATTATTGCATAATAATTCATATTAAAAAAATAATACAAAAATATGCATTTGCATTAAGATTTTAATTTCACATTTTAGTATTAAGTAGGTATTAATTCATTTAAAGAAAATCACAAAGTATTCCTTAGGCATTTTTAATTAACACTTGATTTTTAGGATTTAAATAGTTTAATGAGGATTAAATAGTTTAATTAGGGTTTTATTTTAATTTTTACAAATTCAAAAAAAATATAATACAAAGTAAAAAATATATAAAATAAAATACAAAAAATACAAAATGAAACAAAGCAAAACAAAGGAAAAATAAAGAATTGGGCTGTTACACATTCAAGCCCAAAAGTCATACACTCGCCCAGGCCCAATGTCACTCAAACCCGGTAAGTCCCTACCAATCAAAACGATGTCGTTTGGCGTCGTTAAATCCTAGCCTTTGATCTCCCCAGATCCAACGGTCACCCAGCCTGCCCATGTAATAAACCAAACGACGTCGTTTGGTGCTCAGTGTATCCGAGCCGTTCAAATCGTTTCATCCAAGGGCCATCAATTAATATGCAAAATTAAATAAAAGAGCCTTATACTTCAGATAATCTAAAATATTTCATCTTCCCCTTCGTCTTCCCACTTTCTCCTATCCGCCGACCCCGCCGGAACCCTCTCCGGCGGAAAATACACCCTACGCCAAACCTTACCAAAATTACACCATATGTCCGCCATGAGCCCTTCTTCCCACCCCTGTATTTGTTTTCCTTCAAACATGAACCCATCTCTTCGAATATTAGGATTTGTCTCGCCGGAACCCTACCGCCGACGAATGACACCCCAAATAACCCCTAATTTGCACCATAGACTCGCCTTAACCTTCTCATCCCAAATACCCAAGCCATATTCCTCAAATCTCACCAGAACACCTAAAATTTTAATTTCAAGATTTTCTGATCAAGAACCCCTAAATAATCTTTGGGGATTCATGACCGTAACAACCCAAATAGGTGTTTTCTCTTGGAAAACATGCCATTTGGGATGTTACGGATCATAAATCCTAAAGGATTTAAATGGATTTGGCTCAAGCATGATCGAAACAAGATAAAAAAACCCTAGATATGTTCTTTAATCCTTTTCTTTTATTTTTGTTTTAATTTTCTTTTATTTCTGCATGTGTTTGTCTTCTTGTGTTTCATCATGTTTTTATTGATTTCTGTTGACATTTTGTTATTAGTTTTATTAGGGATTTACTTAATTTCTATTTTAGAATAGTATTTTTAGGTTTAAATTCTAAATTTGATACTGTTAGGTTTTAATAATTAGGATAATTGTAATTCTGTCATAAAAAATTAATTGCTTCGATTACTTTTAGTTAGTTGAATTGTTAGATATCAATTTAGGGGGTAATTAACAGTTAGTTAGATTTATGGTTATTGTCAGTGTGATTTCAGTACTTAGTTTTGTATTAATTGTGTCGTTTAGAGGTTAATTGATATTTGTTAATATAGAATTACAAAGGCATTCAGCCTATTTGGTTATAGCCGTTAGTGTTAAGAGGGCTGGGGTAGGGCAGTAATTATGAAGGTAAGGGGGAGGGGGGGGGGTATTTTGGGTATGTGAAATGGTTTAATAGTAGTTATAATACAATTTCAGGGGTAATATGGGCATAGAAAAGGGTAGTTTAGTAAATTCTAAATTGAAGTGAGGGCAATATAGAAATTAGAATAGAATAGAATCTTCTAGATTGGGGCATTAGTATAGTTTTAAATAAATAGATATAGTAACTTGTAGTACAAGTCAGAAAATAAGGGGACAAAAGAGAATAAAATAGGGACTAGTTTGTAAAAAATTAATAGTTGAATTTCCCTCCAAAATTACATATATAAATAGGCACTAATGTGCCTTGTTTTAGAAGTTTGAAAATTCCAAAATTTCCCTCCCTAAAAATTTCTTCTCTAAATTCATATTAGAATCTGAAATTCCAAAGTTCATAAAAATAATAAAAAAAGGCATACGAAACTGCCAGGAAAAATCAGAGCCAATATTGTTACATTCGACTCTAGATTTTCTAGTTTTTTAGCAGTTAAAAATATCAAAAATTTCCTGTGATTGTTGTTGAATCTCTTAATTCATTCCTGGGCTATTCCTGAAGCAATTTTGAGCTGTTTGAGTGCGATTTTGCTGCTACTGCGATTAAACATTGCTGTTGATCCTTTTCCTTTTATTTCATTCCTCCAGGTACACTACTAAATCTCAAATTGATGTAATTTCGAAGTTGAAGAATGAAATGGATTGGACTTATGTTCCTGCTATAATTCTGCTTTCATGTTGATCCCTATTACACTTTAGATAGAGTTTTATTTGTGATAGATTACTCATTGTATTGAATTGTATTATAGGACTATAGATCTGAGTATTCCTTTAAAATTTGGCAGTGTTAGTGTATTAGATTTGTAATAATGATGGCTGATTTCTCTAATAGCTACTATAAAGTGTTGTATGTAATTGAAACTGGATTGTATATTTGATATTGACTATGATTCACGTGAAAATCTGGTTTGTTTTTGTCCTGTTAAAAAAATTGAACAACGCATTTTAGGCAGTTACATAGGTGTTAGCTTATAATAAATTTGATCATTAATATTCAGTGATTTAGATCAGTTTTGACTTAGCATAACTGAGATTACTATGTGATCAAATGTTGATAAAATACTTCCTAGCTTAATTCATATTTTGTTATGTCAAATATTGTAACTAATTCTGAAATTTGATAGCTGATTTCCTTGTATAATTTTAGATAAGAGAATTATAGATATAGCTGAAACAGGGATTAATTGGCTTTTGTTCACAATATAAATGTTAGTCTGTTAGCAAATAAAATAATTGTTATGCATGCTAAGTCTTGTTCGATCCCGCGATCTTCCTTATTTGAATCAACCAGCCTGTTTAATTTGAAGTAAATCTCAGGCACAAAGAGGGTTGTGGCCTGAACGAGACAACCTTGTCTCTAAATTGAAAGGTTATGTAGCTTCAGCTGGGCCAAGGCCCATAGCAAATTTGCTTCTTAAAATGAACTGCAGCACGATTCATATTACCTAGGCCAAACCTCCCGAGGCCCAAAGTCACTATAAATCATTTTATGCTGAAATTACCTTAGGAACATGGAAATTAAACCATAAATATAAAAATCGGGTTTTTGAATTAGGTAGCGGGTTCAAGCTAAAAGGTCTTTCCTTTTGTTTGAATCTGGACTTGAATTCGAGATTCAAGTTTATATTTGTGGATTAATTGGCCTTTAGAGACAAATAACAAAAATAGAAAATGGTAGTTTGCTTTAGGACTTCCCTTAATAATAAATGAGATGAGTCTCGCCGGATCAAATTATAAATTGCGGGGCCCTCATTAATTACTTACTAAAAATACTTAGTATTCGGGATAGGCCATTTAGCGAATTTCACGGCTTTCCCAAAAGATATAACACGTTAGCCGCTTTAGGCGCGATTTTTAATAATCTTACCTTCCTAATACGGGTGTGCATTTCATGCGACCCAAATCCAAATCCGAAAATGTTGAATAAGAATATGTCAAGGATCCGGGTGTATTTCATGTGACGTGATCCGAAAATATGTTCTAAAACGGCGTTCACTTTCTTAAATAAACAATAATTGACAAAAAGCGGTGAATAACTTTAAAATTACATTGTAGGTTAACATGTATTAAAATCAAAATTTAGCCAAATATAGCAGTTGAGCGACCATGCTAGAACCACGGAACTCGGGAATGCCTAACCCCTTCTCCCGGGTTAATAGAATTCCTTACTCAGGTTTCTGGTTCGCGACTGTTAAACAGAGACAAACCCTTTCCTCGATTCGGGATTCAAACCGGTGACTTGGGACACCATAAATCTCCCAAGTGGCGACTCTGAATCTCTAATAAAACGAATCCCGTTTCGATTGTCCTTTAAGTGAAAAAACTCCTTCTTTATTATATCATTTCCCCGGGGTGTAGTAAAGCCAGCTCGGAAAAAGGAGGTGTGACAGCTCTGGCGACTCTGCTGGGAGTAAAAGAACCCAGAACTTTGGTTCAGGGTTCAAGAATTCGAGCTCAGTTAAATTGTTGTATTTGGCTTTATCTGGTTTTGATACATGTTCCATGCCTTACATGCTAAATGTTTTTACCGCTTTAATATTTGTTGAATTGTATATAAATTGTCGTGAATCCCTCCCTCTTTGTGAGTCTTCTACATCATGGAGAAGGGTGAACTTTGTGTAGCTTCTCTTCTGTAAGAGTCTTTTTCCCAAATTTAGAACGAGGTTTGGATAAGTTGCAAAACCGAGCGAGCTTCTGTATCCCCGGTACGCTGCCTCCCCCTCGGCCTGAGTTGTCCGCTCGGGTAAGCCATGTCTAGATCAATAAACCTAGGGTTTAAACCTAGAAGAACAATAAACTCATGCCGGATCCCTAGTAGGACGCTTGTTTGCATCATGTGCATTTGACTTAGGGGATTCAACACAGGGGTTGGGTCCGTCTAGGACAGGTGACCCGAATTAAAATGACCATCCTGATGCATATTACGTAATACTTGCATTTATTTGCTCGGCTTCGCATGTTGATCGGCTTGTATATAATGAGTGAAAAATTGTAAAAAATAGCAATGTTAGGACTGAGTGAGGGTAATCATTTGTTTGAAAAAACCCAATGCCCAAATAGTACCGAAATGCTGCCGGATTTTTGAAAAATGAAAAAATATAGAAAAAGAGAAAATATTTGAAAAAATAGAAAGAAAAATGTTGGTAAAAAATAGTTTGATTTTGGCCAATTAGCCCGAACTACGCTGGTTTGATTCTCACCACGTGTGAGATACGTCGGCAACCCTTGTGTAAGGACCCGGCCGGTCATTTTTAGAATTTACACCCTGTTCCCCTATTAACTGCTTCCTCTAAGTTCATTTATGCTATTTTGGTTTGCCGGGACGTTTGGTGTTTGGATTCGGAGTGTTTTGGGACACTTAGTCCTTAAATGAGAGCTTAAGTGTTGAAAAATGGTCCATAATCGGAACTGTGTGAAGATGGACTCGGAATGGAAATCCGATGATTCCGTTAGCTTCGTTAGGTTATTTCGGGGTTAGGAGTGTGTTCGGAATGCATTTTGGAAGTCCGTAGCTCATTTAGGCTAGAAATGCCGAAAGCTAGTATTTTGGCGATTTCCGGTTGATAGGTGAAATTTTGATCCGAGGGTCGGAACGGATCTTCGGAAGTTTCTGTAGCACCGTCATGTCATTTGGGACATGTGTGAAAAATTTCAAGTCATTCGGACATGTTTTGGTCGGGTTTTTGATCGAATGTGTGTTTTTGAAGTTTTAAAAGAACTTAGGCTTGAATTCGATGTAATTTGATGATTTGGGTGTTAGTCGAGGTGTTTTGATAATTGGAACAAGTTTGAATAACGTTATAGGATATGTTGGAACTTTTGGTTGAGGTCCCGGGGGCCTCGGGTGTGTTTCGGATGCCCAACGGATCATTTTTGGGAAGATTTTTGTTGTTTTGAGCATAAACATGTAATGATCCAAAGGTCTATTTTTAGTTCTAGAGATCGAAATTTGATTTCGAGACTTCCAGAATTTAAAAAAATGAATTATAGGACTGATCTGGAAAGTTTGGTTTAATTTCATCAAGTCACGATTTGGTTTTTGACACGAAACATGAGTTAATTGTTTAACGAGCGAAATGGATATTGAACTGAGCAAATGAGCTCCAAATTGTGTTTATATTGAAGTAATAGGTTCGTATTATTATTTGTGACTCATAGGAACAAGAATCGTCGAATTCCGAGTTCGTATGATGGAGTTATAGCATTTTTAGTGAAATAAAAAGCTGCTGCAATTTTCTGGGGCGAAACTGGCATTTCCGCTTCTGCGATGATTAGCAACCGCAAAAGCGGATGAACAGTGTTTTCGCTTCTGCGATGAACAGTACCTCAGAAGTGGTGAACAGTAAAATCGCACCTGCGGTGAACAGTAACCGCAGATGCGAAAATCACTGACAGTGTATATTTCGAGCAGTCCGCTATTTTTCTCATTTTTGGAGCTATGGAGCTCGGATTGAAGCGATTTTCGAAGCGATTTTCACCATATAAAATGGGGTAAGTGTTCTTAACTCAATTTTGGTTGTATAACTTGAATCTATTACGAGTTTTGGCGTTTAATCTGAGAATTTTGTTGAAAAAGGTAGAAAACCCTCTTGGATAGAATCAATGATTTGAGGGTCGAAATGATATGGGAATTTTATAAATTTGGTATGGTTAGACTCGTGAGAGTACGAGGTTTCTGGAAAAATAAATTTTACTCGGTTCCGAGACGTGGGGCCCGAGGGGTATTTTGGTCATTTTACAAAATTTCGCGTATTAGCTTAGAATTTAATTGTAGAATCAATTACTTGAACTATTATTTACATTATGCAATTTAATTGAATAGATTTAAGTCATTTGGAGTCGAATACGCGTGGCAAAGAACGTGATTTTGGATTGAATTTTGAGCCGGTTCGAGGTAAGTGGCTTGTCTAACCTTGTGTGGGGGACTTTGTCCCTTAGGATGTGATATTTGGTAATTGAATACCTTGTACATGAGGTGACGGGCACGTAATTGAGCTAATTGTTGAAACCCCAAATTTTTAATTAAAATATTTGAACCGAGTTTCTTTCGTAATTGCTTTATTCTACTTGCTATTATAGCCTGTGCCGATATAGAAAAGCATGTTAGTTGATCCAAATTGCTTATTTTCTTAATTTGCCTTAATTGAAATTACGTGGAGCATGTTAGTCCATAATTATTTGTTGCTTTGGATGGTTATACTTCAATTTCTGAATATTCTCTAATTTTGGTTGTGCATTTATATTTGGACTACGGGTTTGATTCCCGGGAGCTTCCCCCCTTGTTTGTTTACTTTGGGACTACGGGTTTGATTCCTGGGAGATCCCCCTGTACATTTATATTTGGGACTACGGGTTTGATTCCCGGGAGATCCCCCTGCACATTTATATTTGGGGCTACGGGTTCGATTCCCGGGAGATCCCCCTGCATATTTATATTTGGGACTACGGGTTCGATTCCCAGGAGATCCCCCTGCACATTTATATTTGGTACTATGGGTTCAATTCTCGGGAGATCCCCCTGCATATTTATATTTGGGACTGCGGGTTTGATTCCCGGGAGATCCCCCTGCACTTTTATTTGGGACTACGGGACGGTATCCCGGGAGATTCCCTGCACGTTTTATGTTCTGGATTGGGAGTGCGGGATACCAAGAGATCCCTGGCACATGTGTATATAATTATCGAGGATACCAAGAGATCCTCGGGATACTAAGAGATCCCCGAATCATTATTGAGGATACCAAGAGATCCCCGAATTATTATTAAGGACACCAAGAGATCCCCGAATTATTATTGGGATACAAAAATATCCCCGAATCATTATTGAGGATACCAAAAGATCCTCGGGATACCAAGAGATCCCCGAATTATTATTGAGGATACCAAGAGAACCTCGGGATACCAAGAGATCCCCGATTATCATGACTGTTGTGAGCAGTATTTACCTTGTATTGTTTTGTTTCAGCTTTCTGTACGGCATTCCTTATTTATTCCATTTCGATTCTCGTTGTAGACTTTATCTATACTGTCCCTTTTATCTTATCATTTATTTTGTTTATCTCAGTAGGGCCCTGACCTTCCTCGTCACTACCCAACCAAGGTTAGGCTTGGCACTTACTGAGTACCG
>MU732752.1:45006-62346 GCA_026770625.1 Nicotiana glauca | reverse complement strand
AAAAAAAAACTTTTTTTTTGGAGAGGGGGTGGAGTGTATTGGTGAGGGTGGGGAAGGTTGAGAAGGAGCTTTGGAAAATATTTTTCCTTCTCTTGATAAGGAAAATATTTTCCTCCAATTGAAGGAAAATGAATTGATAAGGAAAATATTTTCCAAAACATTTAAGTCAACCAAACATGGGAAAATTAAAAAATATTTTCCTACGTACCAAACACACCCTGGGACTCCAATATTTTAGTCACAAGCTGACCAAGTAGTTGTAACAGACAATGTTACCTGTTGTTTCTTTGTAATTTGCATAACATCATAAGCTGTCAAAAGAGCTGTAATTAATTTATTAATGTAACATTCAAAAGAGCTGTAATTAATTTATTAATGTAACATACTTATTTATACTTTGCCAAATTGGGATCTTATCTTAGGGGTAAAGACAATTATGTGTAGTTCTACGAGAAGACAATTTCTCAAGAAGGTGCTAAATGTTTGACACCTAAAAGTACAAAGCATGATTATATGCTATTTTTGAACTTTCATACAATGCCAAATATATAGAATGTTCTACAATTAATAATTAATAAAGAAAAATATCTGTCTGGAAGCCAGATATAACAATGGGTTCTACTTATCTGTATATGTTTAGAGGTGGATCCACGATTTAAATTTTATGGGTTCAAATTCGCAATTCTCTCATATCTTATCTAATTTAATGGGTTCAAAATATATTAGTTGTATATTTAATAAGCGAGTTGAACCCATAGCTTCTACACTGAATACGTCTCTCATCATGTTTACGTCGTACCAATAAATACAAGACAAATGTGTATTTTATCAGAGGCGGATGCAATCTTCAAATATCGGGTTCATCTTAACTCAGTACTTTCTACTAGACAGAAATTTATGTAAAAATTCACTAAAAATACAAGAAATAGTAGAAGAATCCATAATTTTAAATATATAATGTATTCAATGTAAAAAAAATTAAGATTAAACCCGTAAAATTTATATCTATTTGTGAAGCTTTTCCAACAACAATGGGTTTTAAGTTGTTTAACTAACCCTTAAGACAAAAAGTAGTAGATGTCATTTTGAAATATTAATTTTTAAAAACTGTCTTTCAAGACATTGACATGTGTGATAAAAGCTTAGTCAGTTAATCATCAGTTGAAGTCATACAAAATCATGGTTATGTTGAAGCTTTATGAGAATATATAGTAGTAATTAATAATATAATTAGTGCTGGCTAAGTGTCTTATATTATACCTAAGATAACATTAAAGATAGGTAAACTAAAGCTGTCCAACCAAGCAAAATCCTTATCTTCACACTAGAGAAACTGCGAAATTAAAGGAGATAATGATAAGATAGATGGCTAAGATTAATAAACTTTTCTTCATTGTTTATTTTTACGGAAAATGGCCAAATATACCTCTCTACTTTCAAATATGATTTACTTGTACCCTTCGTTATACTATTGGGTCATCCATACCCCTACCGTTATACTATTGGATTATCTATACCCCTATTATCATACTTTGAAACAAAAATACCCTTATTTTGGATGGAGTGCCACGTGTCAGCACCAGATTAAAACGACCCATTTCCTTTTTTTTTTTTACCTGACCCATTTTTAAAAAACCCACAACCCGACCCATATTTTCGTTTTTTTCCAATTTTTTTTTTTTTAAAATTCAGTTTAAAAAAAACAAAAATATTATGTTAAATTTTTTTTTTCTATTTTTACAAATTTATTTTTTCCAGTAATAAATAATCTGAATTTTTTTTAAAAAAACTAAAAAAATGAAAAAAAAATATTTTGTTAAAAATAATTTTTTCAGTTTTTGAAAAATGAAAATATTTTGTTAAACAACGAAATTATTTTTTTTCTGCTTTTACAAATAAAAAAATTCAGTTTATACAAAAAAAAAATCAGTTTTTACAAATTTTCTGTTTAAATTTTTTTTTCAGTTAAAATAATTTTCAGTTTAGAAAATATTACGTTAAAATTTTCAGTTTTTTTTTCAGTTAAAAAAAATTTCAGTTTAAAAAAACAGGAAAAAACAAATTTGTAAAAACAGAAAAAAAAAATTTAACATAATATTTTTGTTTTTTTAAAACTGAATTTTAAAAAAAAAACTAAAAAAAAAATGAAAATATGGGTCGGGTTGTGGGTTTTTTAAAAACGGGTCGGGTAAAAAAAATGGGTCGTTTTAATCTGGTGCTGACACGTGGCACTCCATCCAAAATAAGGGTATTTTTGTTTCACAGTATGATAGTAGGGGTACAGATAACCCAATAATATAACGGTAGGGGTATGGATGACCCAATAGTATAACGAATGGTACAAGTAAACCATATTTGAAAGTAGAGGGGTATATTTGGCCTTTTCCGTTATTTTTATTATATCGGAGGATAATTTTAGTGCAACGATAAGAGTTATCGTTGTTTGATTAAAATATTACAAACCTAAGTCTTGAAAAAATATAAGGCAAACTTGCGTACAATAGACTGATCAATATGATCCGACCCTCCTCCCCCTGCTGCATAGCGAGAGCTTACCATACCAATTACTGCCCTTCATTTATTTTTAGTATTAATTTTTAAAAGGTATCATCTTCGTTTGATGACAGTATGAAAGCTCATTATATTGAAGGACAATCTTGGCGCAATGGTAAGAGTTGTTGTCGTTTGATTAGACGAATTTAAGTCGAGCCTCTTACAAAATAATAAGGTATATCTGTATACCATAAATTGATCAATGTGATCCGATCTTATGTATTTTCTTACTAGACAACGAGAACTTAGTACACGAAACTGTCCTTTCGTTGATTTTATTATTAATTTTTTGAAGGTATTACTTACATATTACCCTCCACAGACACCACTAGTAAGATTTAACTCGGTTGTTGTTGTTTTTGGTGTATAGAACTTAAACTCTAAAAAAAAAAGTGTGTGAATAAAAAAGTTAAATGAAAAGCTAAGAAAAGGAAAAGCAACTTTAAAGAAAACATGGCTTCGTGTCTGCTGCTCTTTGTTCATGACCTCTAATTTACTCATTCTTCTTGATTAATAATTAATGACAATCAAAAAATTCTATAATTGGACAATACCATGTGCTTCATCTATTAAAATAACACTTACACAGGGTGTGCACCTGAAATTGTATAAAGTTGAATATATATACACAAATGCTGACGTGGCACTAATGTGACATATACATTTTGGAGGAGTCTAGATGAGATCACTTTATAAATTGGAATGTTCAACTGACAAAGTGAAGATAAGTTGAGGTGCCTATTTGTGCACATCCAAAATTGGAGGGCATAATCATCAGAGGCCATTATGTATATGCCATTTGATTTTCATTTTGTAATGGTTAAGTTTCTCTAATTATTTTTAGTAAGAATGGAAATTAATATACATTCACTTTCTTAACCTTTAGCGCGAGGTACACACTTTTTTTGGCTTTTCTAAATTATAACATATTCAGAAGTCGGTAAAGTCCCTTATTTCAGTCGGAATGAGTCTCAGAGACCCCAATACATGGGATATCAAAGTAAGCCGATATATGAACAATCAACAACAACAATAACCCAGTATAATCCCATTTAGTGGGGTCTGGGGAGGGTAGTGTGTACGCAGACCTTACCCATACCCTAGGGTAGAGAGGCTGTTTCCAAATAGACCCCCGGCATCCTTCCCTCCAAGAAGGACCCACCTTGCTCTTGGGAATACTCGAACTTACAACCTCTCGATTGGAAATGGGGGTTGCTTACCATCAGAGCAACCCCTCTTGTCCGATATATGAACAATCAAATAATAGAAATAATGAATCTTAAGAGGCGGAATAAAGAAACCTTCACGATTTATTTCATCGAAGAAAGCCTTCTCTTTCCGACAAACCAAAATAATGAGGAGAAAAGATCTTGAAATAAAAATTCAAATATTTCAAAATTAAATAGTATAACTAAATGCTAACAATTTACTTTAGGAAGAAAATGGAGTTTAAAAGAGGTAGATTATGAGTGAAAGCAAATTTATAACATACACTACCAATAGTATAAGTGATTACTAATCAATTGGAGCTAAAATATTTAAGTTTTTTTTTTCACTTTTAGTCCGCGCCAGAAATCAGTGGCGGAGGCAGGATTTCGACGAAGGGGGTTCAAAATTTTTTTTGTAGCTAGTGGAGGAATTGAACCCATGACCTTACATAGATTTTGAACTCCCTTGACCACTAAACTACACTTTTGGATTGAGTTAAGGGTGTTTAAAACTTAATATATAGAGGTGAAAAACAGATTTTGCCTTATATACACGGCATAATTTTACGGCGAAAGGTGTTCGGGTGAACACCCTTGCTTCCCCCCTAAATCCGCCCCAGCCAAAAACTATTTATATTCAGTAACCGAAAAATGTATAAATTTGTATGATTTTTGTATAAAATATATATATAGACAAAAAATATTACATTTTATCGGCTAATTTTTAGAGCAGTTATACAGTGTCATTTTTTTAATATTTAATTTTAGGTATATGGTTGGTAATTCAAAAGGAATGATGACCCCTATATATATAAAACTAATAATACTAACCTTTTTGTTTCTTATTTGGACTGAAATTTGAGGAGTTTGTAAAGTGTCTCAATACTATTCTCAAAAGACACGTACAAAGATGCCCAAGTTTGAATTATTTCATTAGTATTAGATCTATAAAGACAGCCATGATTTCCTCCTCCTACTTATGCAGAAAAACTAAACCCTATATTTTCTTAAAATGGCCTTTCATTAATTATGCCTTTTTTGGACCATTATTATATTGATGATGATATTGATTAGTCGTTAATTGTATTATATTAATCTTCGAGCTCTGCTGCAGAAGTACTTATAATTTGGATGTAATGATTAGGCTAATCTTGGTTAAGGTCATAACTATGAGTCAAAAGACAATAACTAGAACATACATGCATAATTAATCTATGGTTAGTTACTAAGTTAAAATATAGGCTAAAGGAAACTATAAAACTAATATTTGAAGAGAAGCATCAAAAGGGCACCTCGGAGCACAAGGTATACTGCATTTGCGTAGGGTCTGGGAAGGACCGCGCTTAAAGACGGACTCAGGATTTGAAGGTGGAGGGGGCACATGAACGAATCAGTGGCTGATTCCATAATTCAAACTCGTAATTTATATAGGTCACACGAAGACAACTTGTTCGTTGTTGACTTGTTGCAAGACTCTTCCAACTTGAAGAGAAGCATCATTCTTGTTAAAAAGAGAAAGTTTAGATACAATATTGGGTACTCAAAAGAAAAGTGAAAAGAGAAATTGATCATGTGCTTGTTAATGAAAATCACATGATCATTTGCTAATAAAACCAAGAAATAATGCCAAAAGAATAAAGTAAATTAAAGCAAAGGGTTTTTGAGGTTCTTTTATGCAGTCACTATCATGGAAGAATATGCATCCCTCCTGTTAAACCTTAGAAGACAGGTAACACTACAACTCATGAGCTGTCACATTTGGATTGGTTTATCAGACAGAATATTTGAGAATGGGATGCACGAATGATGTTTGTAAGAGCTCTCAAGCCAAATGTAGCAGATCCAGATTTTGAAACCTATTTTTATTTTTTTATTTATGCATTTAAAATCTACTGGTCTGACTAATCCAAATTTTACTGGTTCGACTAATTTGAATATGCATCGTCTAGAATCCACTAAAGGGGAAAAACGCTTGCTACTAGGAGTTTCTTCATTTCCAAGGCTCGAAATCGAGACATTTAGTTAAGAATAAAAGATCTAATTCATACTACCATACCCCTTGTTGGTGGCTCTACTATGCATCCGGAACATACTAGTCTGACGGATCTGAATCCACAGTAGTCCGACTAATCTAAATTTGCAATGCGTAATATCTAGTAAAGAGAGAACACCAACAACAACATTCCAGTGTATTCTCACAAGTGGGGTCTGGGGAAGGTAGTATGTACACAGTACTTACTCATACCTTGTGAAGGTAGAGATGTTATTTTCGGAAAATCCTCGGCTCAATAAAGCAAAATATGGCAAAGAACTGCAGAAAACGAAATAGTAACAACAACAAGAAAAAAGAAGACAAACGAAGCAAAGAAAATATCAGGTGATAATATTGATCTAAAAATAGGGAACACGATAGTAACACTAGTATTGCAGCTAGGGAAGAATGTCTATAAAGAGTGAAGCGCTTTCTATAAAGAGTTTTTTTTCATGTCCTGGGCTCGAACCACGCCTCTAGTTATAAGTGGAAGGACCTAATTAATCCATCCCACCATACTTCTGGTTGGTGGTCCTATTTTTCTATTAACCTTTAAAGTGTCTTTAATACATAGTATAATCTTGCTTAAAAATTAATATATATACCACAATGCCTACATTTTGTATCATTTAATTCTATCTCTCATTTCCTCTTTTCCCCATACCAAATCTATCTATCACACATTTATTGGATTTGTAATGGAGAATCAGTCTCCTAAATCAAAATCCTTAATCCAAAAAGAATTTCCAACTTGTTATAAAGAAGTAGCCATAGAATCATTATCAAGATATTTCAAGAATCCTCACATTTTGGAAGGTTTAAATGATGAGAGTTCTATAACTTCTTTTCCCAGCATGAAAGAAAGATTGGTTTCAAGTTCAGATTCAACTTCTTCAACAAAATTCTCTGAGTTTTTTCCTCTTAATTTCCTTCAAAATGATCAAGGGAATAACAATATTATTCCTTTGAATAATTTTCTTGAATCTTTTCATCATCATAATCAAGTGTCTCATCATCAAACATGTTCTTCACCAAATTCATTATCAAGTAATTACCCAACTTTAGGATTGTTTCTTAAGGAGCCTTCCATTTTAGAGATTTCAAAAAGAGCAGAAGAATCTCTAAACAACAAGAGCCACAAGTATGACACTAATTCTTCTTTATTTCCTTTTTCTTCACCAATTTCTCCTTTATTCCTCATCTTTTTGGTAGTGTGTATATATTTTACTGCTATATAATGTCAAATATAAAAGGGCAGTACGGTGCATCTAGTTTCCGCTATGTGCGGGGTCTACAAAAGAGCCAGACCACAAGGGTCTATTATACGCAGTCTTACCCTGCATTTTTGCACGAGGCTATTTCCGCGGATCAACCCCATGACCTCCTAGTCACATGGCACTAACTCTACCAGTTACGCTAAGGCTCCCCTTCATTATATCAAACGGCGTTTAGTACATATTTAACAGTCAGTAACAAAAGAAGAGACTGCAAAGTTAGGTGCGATTATGATATATAGTCAAACATCTCTATAATAGTCATCTTTTATAACAATATTTCACTATATTGATCATGTATTTTTGGAACTGATTTTTCATGTTATCTAATATTGTATGTTCTCTAGAACAGCAATTCATTATAGCAACCAAAAAATGTTGGGACAAAAAATATTATTATAGAGAGATTTGACTGTATCTTCAAGCTCTCAAAAAGTTTGTTTTTCTTTTTGGAACTGATTTTTCATTTTATCTTATATTATATGTTCTCTATGATACCATTTCGCTTAGATGACAAGTAAATGTCGGGACATAGAACGTTGTTATAGAGAAGTTTGACTGTACGTTCAAGCTCTCGAATGTTTGTTTTTCTTTTTGGCCAGGACATCAGCTGCCATATTCCCAATGTCTTCACTAGATGAAAGCAAAATTCAACAGCAGCAACAGGGTGCAGCTACAACAAGTACAACAAATTGGCTGAAAATGAATCAAACTTTAACAAATTGTACTACCACAAAAGGTTTTAGTGACTATTGGCTTAGTACTACAAAAACTCAGCCAATGAAACTCACAACAGGATCAAGAAAATCATCACTTCATTATAATCAAGGTAATCAAAAGTCATCGTCGTCTTCTTCTTCTTCTTCTTTGATCGCAACGTCTCAAGGGAAACTATTTAGAGGAGTAAGACAAAGACATTGGGGAAAATGGGTAGCAGAAATAAGATTACCAAGAAACAGGACAAGAGTTTGGTTAGGTACATTTGATACTGCTGAAGAAGCTGCTATTGCTTATGATACTGCTGCTTATATTTTAAGAGGAGATTATGCACATTTGAATTTCCCACATTTGAAGCATCAATTAAAGGCAAATTCTATAAATGGTAATACAGCAGCCCTACTCGAGGCGAAAATTCGAGCAATTTCATCACAAACAAAGAAGACTAATGATCATGATCAATCTACAAAAGAAGTACTATTGGCTGATGATTCAAGAATCAAGAATGTGATTACTCAGAATCAAGAAATGGAAAATTCTGAGAAAAAGGTGAAGAATATTAATCAAGAAAGGTTATTATCAGAAAATAATATTGATGGTGTTCAATTAAGTAGAATGCCCTCTTTAGATATGGACATGATTTGGGATGCACTTTTGGTTTCTGATTCATCTTGACCCTCAACAGATGTATTTTTTTTTCCTTCATTTTGATCAACATTATATTTCAGAAAGGGAGTCTTGGAGTAACGGTAAAGTTATCTTCGTGTGATATATGGGTCACGAGTTCGAGCCGTGGAAATAGTCACTAATGCTTGCATTAGGATAGGCTGTCTACACCACACTCCTAGGGGCGCGGGCCCTTTCTCGGACCCTACGTGAATACGGGATGCTTTGTGCATTGGACAAAACCTTTTGATTATATTTCAAGATAAAGATCATACATATGTGTTTCATTTGATTTTTTGATTTTTTGGAAGATTTATACGGCACTGGTTGGATTTCTGTACATGTAGTTCAAGAGGGTATTCAGCACCTTTTTTCATCATGTAATTTCTTGTTTTTAATGACTCTAAGTTTGTTTTGTGTGTGATTTTTATCAGCTTGGTGTTTTCGATAGTTATTGTTGATTGTAGAAGACAGAGAGGAATCTAGGATTTAAGTATGAGGTTCCTACGATGACCTCAAATTAATACTATAATGATATTTCATCGTTTTTTCTAGTATCAATTTGACTAATCTTTGATGCTAAATTGGATTAAATTAACTTAATGTTCTAAAAAAGTAGAATTTAGATACTTAAAAGTTATACGAAAAGTGCTATAAGTTGCAATTGTTCTCACGTCATGTTAGAAAAAGGCTTTTTAAACTGGCTGAGATACTATAATTATAAATTAAAAAAAAAGATTCAATTATATGACGAAAAAATTATACGCGTTGTTAAGAAACTATGGGGTTTGATGTTCTTGGTAAAATATTTTGAGCTTTTTTGGAGGTTGCATTATGGACGTTGCAAAATCCACCGGTACATTTATGATATAACAGGTAACTCTATACTTTAATGCTGAACATATATAAAAAAACCATCTACGTAGTATTTTGTGTCTCTACTCGGGTCTAAATATGACATCTCAGGGTTCTCCTATACTCCATTGCCTACTAGGCTTTTACTTGCGAGTTTTTAAATATTTTTACTAATATATAGGGGAAAGAAAATAATGTCAATTAGAACCAATTTCAATGGAGAGGGTTCGGATGAACTCCTTGTGCCCCAGCTTAATCGCATGCACGTCCATCAATTATTATAAATTGTTTGCGAAGTCAGTATTTCAATTGTGTACCATAAAAGAAATTGCATAACATCACAAATACAAGCTTTGATTGATCTCATTAACCTATTGTCTAAGGTTATATTATATTTCAAACAATGTATTTTTGCTCTCTTAGCTAGACTATACTACTATAAGTTACTAACAATTATCATTTACCTACGTCACTGTGTAATTTAAACCTTCCAACTTTCAAGTTAAAATAGCCGATATCAACAATTTAAAACATACTTGTGCATGTTCATCTTGAATCAATAATTACACCCCTCATTTTCCTTTTACTACTATAATAGAGGGTAATGTAATAGCAAGAGTGAAACTACGATCGACCGCCAGGAGATGTGGTAGGATGAATAAGATCATTCTATATCCTAAACTCGAGGACTTGAGTTTGAGTCCTGAAAATGAAAAAAATCCTGATAGGGAACATTTCCTTCTTTAATGTACCGTACGCGACGAATCTTAATATTAGAATGTTATTAAGAATAGATTCCATGCTAAGTGTTTAATTTGTTGTACGATTGTCATGGGTCATGATGTTCCAACTTATAACTTGTTCATCATTATCATAATGTGTTAAATTCGTTTACTTTGGAATTTTACTTAATTAAATAAAAGTTTAAATATCGAAATCAAATACTTCTTGTTTTGTCAACCCATCTCAAGGTGTTGACTTTATCATTTTCTAATAGTAGAGTGCAATTTAAACTTTTTTTTTTCCTTTCCTTGGTCATAAGACTTTTGACTTTTCTTGATTATAGAATCACTAAGACTATTAAGGCCAAATACATATTTTAAGATCAAATATGCCATTTGAGTAATGGCTATTACACTATCACTAAGACTCAAGAGAATAGCTTTGAAACGTAAAAATTTGTTGATTAAACTAAATAATAAAAGTCTTTTAATTGTTCAAAAGGAAATAATTGACAAATTGTTGATATAATTAAACAAAGCTTTCGAAAGTTAAGAACTTTAATTAAATCATGTCGAGATGCACAAGCAAATGACATCAACATCAGTAGTTACAATAAACTGAAAAAAGGATTGGTTGGTCGGTATTTTTATAACATAAAATAATTACTAAAATTTCCTATCAGGATGATATCATAATAAAAAAAGCTATTGCGGAAAAAGAAAAGAAAAAACCATTGTGGGGTTTGGAGACATGGGAAAACTTTCATAATGCACATTTTAAAACAAGTTAAGAACGTAGATAAATGGATGAAAAAATTAATAATACTTAGCATAGATAAATGAAACAGTGACACCAAAATCATGTCCCCAAGGCCAAAAAAAGATATTTTCAAGTGTTATAGTAACATGTTTGGCCAAGCTTCTAAAATCAGCTTATTTTAAAAAATATAAGTTGGTGTAATACTTTTGAGCAACAACAAGCGTTTGACCAAGCTTTTAGAAATTGCTTTTAGGCGTGTGTTTTTTCAAAAGCGTATTTGCAGAAAAGTTACTTTTTTCTGCTTATCAAAAACTACTTCTGTTTCTAATCGAAAATACTTTTTTTCTTCCTAGAAACTTGGCCAAACACCTCAACTTTGCTAAAAAGGCACTATTTTGCGGTGGAGAAGCTCGGCCAAATAGGCTATTAGTCTCCTATTTTTAACCATGCATAGAGCACTTGAAGAACAAAAAACAGTTATCTTTAAAGTAAGCCCATGCCATTAACATCAAAATGGTTCATACTTCCAAATTTTGTTTCCCACCTATGCTACAAACTTGAAAATTGAACAACAAAATAATCAGTAAGTCAAAAGGTAACTATAGTTAAGATAGGTGTTATCTCTAGGAAGTTAACTAACTTAAGCTATGACATGTTATATTTTCTCCACAGTTGGTAATAAATTTTTATTTTCTAGGAAAAACAAAACTTTCTCCTTACTATGTTGAAGTTCTTGTTTATCAGCTTCATCTTCTTCTTCTACCTGCATTTCTTTATCCTCACATTCAACCATGTCGACTCTCTTAAGCAACTCGAATTCCTCTTCATCGCCTAATGCTTCCACAGCCACGTTGTTGGTTGCCTTTGGAGCCTTCGCGTCCAAATTCGGGTTTGTGCCTTTGCTGTTCTCCAAGTTGCTTTGTGCACATTTATCGGAACTTGGCCTGTACTCCGGACTCCAAGAAACGTTTCCGTTTTCACTTGGTAGTTCGTTCTGCACATCAAACACATCATCGTTGTGTTCAATAGGAAGTTGTATTTGCAGTGGAGCACCAACAATTTGCCCTGTTTTTAATCTCTCGCGATAGTCTTCCATCTCCAATCTGTATCGTTCTTTGTCTTGCAAGGCTTTCTCCTGATAAATCTGTACTCAACAGAATATAACCATTGGAAGTAGTTAGCATGAAACAAACAAGAACAAGCATATGCCTTGGAGTACATAAATCGGAAAAAGTGTCATATATGACGTTGCACTATGCGAAATATCTCAATTTTACTATCAGTTATACTTTGGAGCCATTCATACCCTAATGTAATTCGAACCTGGTGTACAATGGAGGGTAATTCTCGACAAGTAGAAGTGGCAAACGGGCGGGTACGGTTAGATATGGTTCGGGTCGAAAACGAGTAACGAAAAAACGGATCAATTATCCGACCCGACCTATATCCCTAAAGTATTGAGACAGGTGGAATCCACTTAGTCCATGCTGGAGCTCCGTTAAAATTAAGGACGTGTACGATACAATTTGTCAACGGCAAGAGTATGAATGGCCCAAAGCACAACGGAGGGAAAAAAGATTTTTCATAAAATAGAGGGGTAATTTTGGACATAAATTATATATCATTTGGTTCTTACCATTTTCTCGGGTACGTTTAGGTTGTTCCACAATTCACCTATCATCCGACTAATCTCCCTATCCTTCCCAGGATAGAGAGGTTTCAGCCTGGCGTGTTGCTCTGCGAAGAAAAAGTTATAACCACTTCTGTTAGGCTTGGGATGAGCAGGATCGCGCTTCTTAATTTCACATTTCTTCCTACGCTTTCTTCGAACTACTCCAGTTGCCGCCGATTCTGCTTTCCCCGTGTTATAAACAGGTAGATTCTGATTTTGCAACTCTTGATGCATAGTGTTCATTGGAACCTGATATAGAACACCTTTAAAATCTTCAGAACCAATCTTCACTGTAATAAGATATCCACTCTCAAACTTCCCATCAATGACACCACACACTGGCGAACCTGTCGATGGTGCTGCTGTTTCTGCAACCACAAAAGAAATATTTCGATCTTAGTATTTCATTACTTTAACAATAGGAACTTCATTTCCAAAAATCTGTATATAACCAAATAGTAAGGAACCACTCAAACAGATATCCACAAAAAAAAACCCCAATCCGGTTACCACAACCTTTAATACTTTTCAGCTTTTTTGGCAATTCGCTTACGGTATAAAATCTAATTAACTCATGAACCCACAGCGAAACGCCAGAATCCCATGTCAAAATAATTATGTAATTGTTGCTATTCATATCATTTATATAACAAGCCTACGTCCACGGAGGGGATTATACACATTATTTGTTAGCTATACTAGGAACTTTATCGAACTTCCAACCCCGTCTAATAGTTAATAGCATTCTCAAGTTATTTTTACTTCAATATGAAACAGAATTATCAACATAGATGAGCGCTCATCTTATATGAATCTGTAGATACAATTTTTTTGAGACTCTCGCGTTCCTACCTACCCCCAACCTCCCATCCCCTGGCTCTTGCGTCAATCATCTTTAGATTTTTCAGGCTGACTCAGGCAGGAATATTCAAATTTGTAGACAGTTTTAGTAATTTTTGTTTCTTGTCCAGTAATTGTAACAAACTTTTTCTTCTAATTTGAAACTTTAGTTTGACTAGCACAGAGTTACTATACATTTAGAAGAAAACATTTGCTTTCTAATTCCACTTCATAATGGAAATGACTTTCTTCTTAGAGTTGATCATATCCCTTCACTCCATACATCTCATAGACTCCACTGTCTGTATTGACGATAGTATCATGGAAACTGACTGAGAAGTTAGTCAACGCCATAACAAACGGAGTAGAATACCAATATATGTTGTGATAGCATATAAGGCAAGTATTTAGGGGAAGAAACAAGTGTGTTGATGATGTTTACCGAACAACTAAGTCCAAAGATTTGACCACCTCACCCCCAAAATTGATTAGTTCTACGTTATGCTATCTTTTGAGAAAATTCTACTTTATTCTATCTGGAAATGGAAATTCCATACAAATAGATTTTGTTTAAAACATACCGAAGTTTATATATAAGACATTTAAGCCTCACCAAATTCTTGGAACTAGCCTCTATTTTCTTTCTTTTCTTTAGCCGAGAATCTGTTGGAAACAGCCTCTCCCCCATCCCAGGGAAGGGGTAAGGCGGGGTAAGGCTGCATACATCCTCCCCTCCCCTCCCCTCCCCTCCCCATACCCCACTTGTGGGAATCCACTAGGTTGTTGTAGCCACTATTTTCCTTTTTCTCCTGCGGATCATCTTGATGATCTCAAAAGAGGATGTCAGAAATTTCTTTATACATGGACTACAAGGTTTCTGAAAGACACGAATGATGGACTATGACATAAAGATTCGGAATAGTTCTTACCAACATGTTTAGGAAGCAAAGACAAAAAAGAGGAGTGAACAAGTGCAAGGACAAGTAGGCAACCTTCAGGAAATGTTGTTTCTATCATCTGCAACTTGGGCGTGGGAGCTTCTATTTCTGGTGATGGAAGCACATATGCGGCCAAGCCATGTGGTGGAGCTGCAGCATGTGAAACTTGCTGCAACATGTCTGCAGGATATCTAAGTTTTATAATTGAGAAAGCCTCGACGCAACTAAGTAATTAATGCAAGAGTTTACACAAACCAGGAGAAGGGGTCCAGTGCTTCGCCTTGAAATAGTAGACTCTTTCGTAGTGATAGATCAATGAAATATAATACTTCCGGAGGATAAATGAAGCATTCGTGGCTGAAGAAGGAAAGCTAAAAACTGTTGTTACTTCTTTCCATCTTTTTTCCCCTAGAACCTGCAATTTCATTTGAAAAATCCAACTTGTAAGAAGAGCAAAACAGCTACAGATTCAACAAAGATTTCAACTCAATTAATCCAAGGCGTTTATGACAAAATATGAATGAAAAGAGCACCAAAAGTTTGAAGACAATGAGTTATATCAAGCTCTATTACCTTTGCGATACCACCACGAGTAGTTACCTCGACAAAGAGGCGATGCAAATCCAGAGGTTTTCCCCCTATAACAGGGATCCTGAAAACTCACAACCAACAGAAGCATTAGTGAATGAACCGAGTGAACCATACAAACTTGAGACAATGATGAGAACGGAGAAGGCTATGGCATTATATTTCATGTTTGAAGCATTTGATACTTAGCAAGAAAAGTCTGAAAGATTGGTGGAGTATATTTGCATAAGGATAGCATAAAAGTTAGCAGATCGTTTAGCACTTATAAAATTCCTGATCGAGCATATTTTACACTGGAAACTAGGTGAAAGGCCCACTAAATGGGATGTTATGACCACTCATTGGAGCTCAGAGAACACTATGTTGGATAAAGAGCATCCTTAATTGAATAGAACAATCACAAGATGTATGTGCTTGTTATTTGAAAAGATTATCTTTCTTAAATTATTAATCAATTAGCAATGATCAAGATGAAAACCCAGGGCTGACTGATCAATAGAAGCAGTGGCGGAGCCAGAAATTCTACCAAGGATTCAAAAGCACTACACTACAAAATTTCTTTATATAAGAGGATTCAACAAGTTATATATACATGCTCTTTGTTTTACCTATACAAGCAGTACAATTTGGGGTTCAATTGAACCCCTTCACCATACATAGCTCCGCCACAGAATAGAAGCTCCAACGAGCTTTACTTTGAGCGGAAAAGAACCTTTATTTAACCATGATCAGGATGAAATTAGAGAACAACTTATAGCATATCTCCCATTTTCGAGTAGGCAATATGATCACATCACGCCTCAGGATTAAGCCGAAAACAGCTTAAAAAAGATATTTCCAATTATTTTTTTATATTTAAACAGCATATGGCAGGGAGGTACAGCGTGTGACAGGAAAGAGAAACAGGATTGGGGACACCCAAGGGTGTCACCTCACCTTTAATGAAATGGGCAAAATCATGGGAAAGCAAGTTCAAACAGGGGCAAAATATGCTTGGTGATTTCTTTCAATATGCCTAAGTGGTGCAAAGTTGCTCCGCAACTGTATTGGTGGAAGGTATATATACTAGTGAAATTATCCAGGTGCGCTCAATCTGCTCCTACATTACCATCATTTAAAAATAAATAGATAAAGGCCGGGTGGGGTAAGATAGGAGAGTTTAAACGGCAGCCCGGTGCACTCTATGCGCGGGTCCGGACCACAAGGGTCTATTATACGCGGCCTAAGCTACGTAACAACAACATTACCAATTACGCATTGGTTCCAAATAAGCCAAGAAGAAGAAAAAAAACTCACATGAACTTGGTTCTCATAGCAGCATGGAACTTCTGCAAAGTATCCATAAAAAGTTGAGGAGAGGCCACAACATTTTCATATGTAGCCAATGGAGGTGGATATGGATGATAATTTGGGGGTGCTACTCTGAGTGGCACTGGACTATTTTCAGCAGAAGATGATGCCATCTTCAACTTCTTATAACATACTTACAAAATCAGCCCTCAAACTTCAATCAATCCAATGCTTGTTTTCTCAAGATTCTTCTCTATACTGCAGGCTACACAAATATGATTTTAAAAAACAGCTAGAAATGCCAGCAAAACTATCAAAGAAAACAACAAAAAGTGTTCAATTTTTTAATCTCATATAACCTTAAGGTCAAAATTAAACATGTAAAAGGTTTGTGATAGAAAACAGACAAAATCTAGTCAGATGAAATTTCCAGAAAATAAGACTAATGAGTCCAAAACCAGTTAGGTCTGAGAAGCACAGTGTGTAGGCAAGCCTTACCAAGAAACAGACAAAACCAGAAACACAAAGGGGGTGAGGGTGGGGGGTTAGTGTAACAACAATAAGAAACACAAAATTGGGTATGAGGAGGATACTATGTACCGACACACGAAAAGACAAGCAGTAACAACAAATAGTAAGTAAAAGAGGGGAAAGGAACAACAAGTAATGCTAAATCCAACAACAATTGGGGGAGGGGTTAGTGTATTACCATGCAAATGCCACTGGAAAGAACTGAATAACAACAACCCCTTTAACTCCAAGTAGCAGAGGAAAATACTCAAAGCCCAAGAAAAGAATATAATAGTACACACCATAGCTGTAACAGCCATGAATATTGTTTCAGAGTACCAAATATAGGAACACAAGAAGACCTATACAAAGCTTCAGAAATCTCAAAAGCAGAGATACCCTTTTAGGCTCAGGTCATAAATATCTCAGATACATACATAAACAACGCTCTCTATCTCTATTATATCTATACTCTATCTCTATTATATCTATATACATATGCTATAAGATTATAAAATCTTTATTTCTGACATTCTAAAGATATGACATGTAATTGATTTTTAGTACTCTTTTTCAAGAACCCCATCTATCTGCATATATAACAAAGTCCAAAGCTCTATTCTTTCCTCTTTTTCTGACACAGTTCTCAGAAAGTAAGATTTATGACCTAAACTAAAAAGGCTTGGTGGGACATAACCTACCCCCACCCCATCCC
>MU732752.1:0-35572 GCA_026770625.1 Nicotiana glauca | reverse complement strand
TTATTTTATTATTTTTATTTTTTATATATATTTAAATTCAAAAATAATAACCAATAACTTTTGTTCTATATTTAATTTTTAAATTTCTTTATTTTTGTTTTTTTATTTTAAAATAATTTTTAAAACTCCAATCTACTCCCAAATTTGAATTGGTAATTTATTATTTTTTAATTTTAAAATTATTTTAAAACTCCAATTGAAACTATTTACCGATTTGAATGGGTAGTTCTTCTCTTTTTTTAATTTTTATAGCTATTTTTTTTCTTTTTATTTTAAAATAATTTAAAAATTTAACTTGAAACTACTCCCACCCAATTTGAATGGGTAGTTATTTTTTTATTTTTTTTATATTTTTTATATTTAGTTATATGATATCTATATTTATTAATCCAAATAAAGTAACCAATTTATATATATATGGTAGTTTTTTTTTTTTATCATTTTTTATAGATACATAAATTCAAAAAAATAATAACTAATAATTAATTATTAACTAAATATAATATAGATGGTAGTTTTTTTATTTTTTATTTTTTTTATTTTTTATAGATATTTAAATTTAAAAATAATAACAAATTATTAACTAACTAACCAAATAGTAACTAATTATGCCATGTGACTTTTTTTAGGGTGCCACTTGGCTTAAGGGGAGGGCTTTGTCCTCTCCTTTTAATAATATATAGATTATGCCATGTGGCTTTTTTTTAGGGTGCCACTTGACTTAAGGAGAGGGCTTTGTCCTCTCCTTTTAATAATATATAGATTCGATTTTATTTTTTGTTTCCACATAATCAATTACAATGTTTGATTCCTTATTATAATCCTTGTATTATAACACTGGATTACAAATATCTATTTTACAATCTCTTCATTATTTGCTTCATAACCAAATGACCCCTTAGACCATACAAAAATGTTGTACATTCATAATTTTAAGCACTTTTAAGAATGATGTTTAAAATATTCACAGTTTTACAATATTTTTAAACAATAGTCAATTCGCTCAAACTTAAACTTCAGAAAACCGTGTCCAAAAGTACGAAAGTTGTGTCCAAAAATTAGAATCTTATCTCCTGAATTTTAAATTAGCAGTTCAAAAATTTAGGACAATTAGTCCTGAAAGTCCTAAATTTCGAATTAGCAGCTTAAAAATTTAGGACACGAAGTACTGAATTTCAAATTAATAGCTCAAAAATTCAGAATACAAAAAATTAGGATATTTAGTCCTGAAGTTTGCGTGAATTGGTTAAAGTTTAAATACATTGTAAATTATGAATAAATTTTAAATAGTAGGCTTAAAAGTGGCTATTGATGCACTTAACGCGAAATTAAATGGCTTAGATTAGGATGGGCTGAGCTTTAAAGTTACTATGGACTATGGTCGATAATTGGGCTAGGGGCTGCCCATATTGCAATGAGACTGCAACCACATGATGCTGCTGAAAGCCGAAAATTTTCAAAAAGTAGATATAGAATGATAATATCCAGAAAAAATAGATATTCAAGAAATCACTATTCAAATTATAGTGTCACGAGCTTGAATCTTACAATTAAAATACTTTCCTTCTAAAAAAAAAAAAGAAACAGAGAAAACATTAAATTGGACAGAGTTGGAAAAGAGATCCAATACAATGATATTTATCATGTTCTATAAAATTTGGGAATATGTATAATAGGTATAAGAATTTCCAGAAATTTTAAGCTCTTTCTAAATGTCAACAAAACTAACATTTTTAATTTTCAAGCTTTTGTAATTTCATGAAGAGTTGTCTGTGCCTCTTAACAACATGAATATGGAACTCTCAAGCACTTAACCATGACAGCATTTCTTTAATAATAATAATAATAAAAGAAAAGAAACAATCATCTGCAACCGTTCACTATTCTTGAGACGAGGATCTATCAGAAACAACCTTTCTACCTTCATAAGGTAGGGATAAGGTCTGCGTACACATCAAACCCCAATTATGAGATTCTACTGAATTTTTTTTTGTTGTTGCATCTGCAACCCCCCACTCCCCAAGAAAAGAAAATAGAAACAGTGAGAACATCTAGTTGAGGCATGGTTCGGATAACATTTGTCGGGAAAAACTGAAGGCACAACCATTCTCATCCCACAACTTCAAAGCAATATGGTCTTCTACCTTTCGGACTAGGAGGAAGAAAACACATGTCATGCATTTATTGATTTGATACAAATGTCGGGTAAGGGTAACTTTCTCCTGACTAGGAGTCCTGCTTGAACATAATCACATCTCATGAATAGTTGAATACAATGTGTTGTCTAAAATTTCCTGCTGCTTTAAGGGGAGAAGCAGCTCATTAAGCAATGTGGAGTATAGATGCATCACTTAATCAAGTGATTGATGACAAAACTTTTCAGCAAACCAGACCTCAGTTGCTACAACTTGAAAAAAAAATTGTGTACCAAAATTGGGCATTATAACGGGGTAAAAAGGAGGTCTAATGTGGTCTCTTTGGCAGTTGGCGACAACATAGCACACGTTACCTATTTAATCAGAAAATTCAGTTTACATGCTGTGGTGGCAATGGGAATTCTCACCACAATGTGTGTGTTCATTATACTCATGGTTCTCATCACCTGTAGCAGCCATGGAACCATAGGGTTGTGGTTCTGAGCGCGGAAATAATAGCTTCAGCCGGAAAGCATCTACCCCGTTCAAATAGTAACGAAAGAGTCTCTTTGCTCTAATGAATCCAAGACGACCATACAAAGCGAGTGCTCCTTTATTAGTAACTTCTGCTTCCAAAGTCACCTACAAAATATACGAAAAAATTAAGTGGAAAAAAAAATTGCTAGATGCTAACTCATGATACTATGGTGCTTTATCATTTCATTTCTTTTTTAAAAAACGTAGGGAAAAGCTTAAGAAGTCAGTTTCAGGTCTAACAGCAGAAATTCACCGAACGCATAGTTATGGTTGAACTGCAACTCAGAGAATACTGAGCTATTGTGCACGCTCTAATCATGTGCGGCAAGTCACAAAGAATGGCTTACTCAAGCTCATAATATAAAAAATGGATAGATCATCTCTGATATCATGGCTGCAATTACTTATGCTTCCTACAACATAATTCTTAAAGTCGCTAATATGAAAGTTTTCCTTGAGCCGAGGGTTATTGGAAACCATCTATCTACGCACACATTAAACCTCCCTGGACTCCACTTGTGGGATTACACTGGGTGTTGTTGTTGTTGTTGTTGCTAATATGAAAGTTTTCAGCACGTTGTAACATACCTCTTCACAACCAGATTCCATCATCACCTTGATAGATCTTGTGACAAGTTCTGTAGCTGGAAGATGAAATACAATGGCTCAGTAGCTGATCAGATGTATATCAAAAGCTCATATGCATGTATGAAGTCACAATGTCAATGGCATCATAATTATCATATTTCTTTTTTTTTTTCTTTTTTATAGTTCCCTTCCCCTTTGATCCCCTTTGTTGGACCTATATTGCTCCTTAGGTGACTCGAAGCCACAACATGGGATTGCAGGTGGGGATGTTGACCATTTGAGCAACCCCTTCTTGTCATAATTATGATATTTCTTACAGAGTAAAAGCCACAATTAGGGCTGTCAAATTTGGCCCAAACCCAAATGACCCGCCCAAGGTTGGGTTGGTTATTGACCCGCCCATTTATTGAACTTAGCCCATCTTGACCCAACCCATCTCAACCCATTTAAAGTTGGGCTAATTTTTAGCCAAAATTGATCCACGAGTAAGTTTGTCAAAATATCTTAGAAATAATTTTATTTTTTGTTTAATATTTTAAATATGACCATAACAAAAGCAAAAAAGCCTTATTTAGTAATTATACAATTTATAAAAAAGCAACACATATTAATTAAAGTTTAATAAGAGTTGGGCGGGTTGGGTTATGACCCGAATTTAACCCATCTTGATCCAACCCATCTTAGCCCAAGTAACTTTTGGGCGGGTCAATTATTGACTCAACCTATTTTGACCCAACCCGCCCATTTGACACCCCTAGCCACAATCAAGTTCCTAAAATTCTACCAGGACTATCAAGGGCATCCTCATGGGAAAATCATTTTGGAAAACTTAATGGAAAAGGGTACACCACAAAAAGTGCTATAAAATGTTCAATTGACAGAAAGAACAATATCATGTGCACGGAAAACAAAAAAACAGGCGGTGAAATTACCCAGAAAACCAGCTGAACAACTAGTAGGAGCTTCTCCTTTGATTGTTTTTCCTGTATTAGCTCTTTAATATACTGAATATAGTGCTAGGTGCATACACATATTCTGTTTCTTTTACCTCTCTTTCAGATTCTGTAGCAACACCAGATGAAGGAAAGCCAAACTAATCAACCAAGACTCACCCTCGACTAATGTAACCTCACTGCCACATCCAATTTCACAGTAAGAATTTGCTTTTCGATGTGGAAAGGGAAATCAAAGAGGGTGTCTCAGGAAGAGGAGACAGTAATGGAAGTAGAGAGGTTTCTTGTGTTGCATTCTCAAAGAAAAATAACCGAAGGATTAGAAAAATAAGAGCTACTCAACTAGACTTGAGTAGTCTCTGCTCTATAGTTGCTGGAGATCAGGAGTGAGGAAGTTTGCACCCTCAGAACACCTTTAAAACTTTATTATCTAATTTTCCTTCTCCGTGGCCGACAGGAAATACATTTGAGAAAATATCCATCTCATTTCATAATGCTGAAACAATACCCAAAAAAGAGCCTAGACATCCACCCTTGTATTTCTAGTTTTGTACCATGGAAGAAATCTCAGACTTATTCAGCAATGCAGGATACTTAACCAAGATTTTATCTGATTAAATGTTGACCCAATCAAACAAATACAAACAGCTTCGTCACATTGGCCCGAATTAAGAAATCCCTCAAAGAAACACAATAGGCTTAATTAGGTACATGATTCGGGCGTGTGTCATATTAAAGACATCATCCGTAGTTATAAGAGACTGCAGCAATATGAATGAAAGGTCATTATCAATTTATCTAACAAAAAAGTGATAAAATACTGACCGATTCCTTTGCTTCTGTAAGGCTTAAGAACCACAAGCATTGCAATGTAACCTCTGAAAGTACCGCGATGCTCTCCCATCTTGCAGACCACCGTCCCTATACATTTCCCCTTATGGAAAGCCTGCAAATATCTCAATATGGAATAAAGAGTTATGCTCCTAGTGGAATATAACACAACTATGATAACAAAGGAGTGTGAGGAGTACCATAAAAGACAGTTGCGGCCAAAGATAGACAAAGTAGCGGTAAGTGAAGATGGAGTAGGGCTCACTAAGCTCTTCATCAACAAGGTTCATGATAAGAGGTAGATGATGTTCACCCCCATAGCTAACATACTCTATTTCCGATGCCTTGATGTCCAATTGTGGTTCATTTTCGCTCATTGTCTCCATAAGTCAGTGGTAGACCTGGCGGTGATCCAAAATAAAGACCCTGTGTAGGGTGCCTTTGAGAGAAACATATCAGGAGTGTCACAGGAATCCAGTGGAATTTACGTGATAGCATCAAGTTTTTCATAGGAAAGATTGTTCACTAGCCAAATCACAAATTAAACTGTGGTGCAGCATTAACAACCATTGGAATTGGACGATTCGTATCTACAAGATGACTATACTTGGTACTTTCAACAAACATCAACCTTTTCTCTTTCCAGATAAGCAAGAAAAGCAAACATCAATTTTCTTGCCATCCAGTTACAAAAGTTTTAATAATGCAATTTTAGGTCTACCTCAAGCAACCATAATAAGGAGCTTCCTTCTCCTATTACTTACCGTTATTAAATTTTTCATTGGCTCAATGTGACGCCCATGACGGAGGACGGGCCGACAAGGGCAGGTCAAGCAAGATTGTCAGGTTTTTAGGCTGGCAAGCTTCTGAAGAAGAGGTGCACATGTCACACCTTAGGCGAATCCCACATCAGAATGAGAGGAAAGTGAAGAGTTTTACAAGTCGCAACACAAGTTACAAGGTATGCACGCTTTTAGGCTCGATAATAGCATTAGACCAAGGGATAAATCTGTAAGGTCTATTGGGTCAAAGAGGACAATAAGTATCATGGACTTGGGTCGTGACACTCAAATTTCTAAACATAAGAATTTCATTTACCTGACACACTACCAATTATAGCAGTTTTTCTAGTTTGAACCCCACCTCATGGTCCTCTATCTCTATAGCTCTCTCCATAGGACATAATATTATCTGGGAACAGACCACACAAAAAACCATAGCATAAAATATATACACGCATTTCACATGTCTTCTAGGCTTAATGAACATATTCGCTAGCTATCCAACATAGTGAGGGTCTTATGAAAACAAAGGGAGTCCCTATGTTTTTTTGATCGGTAAAAGTCACAGTAAATCATTAAAATTAAGGCAAAAATCAAACATTTTTCTTTTTATAGTAGTGGTGTCAGAACCAACTTGCGCGCGCATCGATTGATTCAATTGGTGGCCATCCTACAAGCAAATGTACCTCGCAAACCTGCCCACCTATTACAACTATGCTATTCAAACATATAAAAAAAATTCAGGCACCTATACAACCCTCTTTAAATATATTTCAGACTAATCTAACCTATTTGCTTTCTCAATGTTTACTCAGTTACAACAATGCTATTCAACAGATAAAAAATAACACAAGATACAAATTAATCAAACACCTCAAAAATTTCCTAAGCACTGCATTCTAACACCACAAATGAACTAAAAGTAATCATTTTATACATGATAGTTACATTTTTTTCTTCATCACTATTGAAAACTACAAATAATTATAGCTTCACTCATTTGAATTAAGTGCAAAAAATCTACGAACCTTCATTCTTTAAAAGGAAAACCATAGAAAATGAAAACTCCATTTCTTATTTCATTTTTAAGAATCTACTGCTCAATTCAAAATACACAAACAAGAAAAAACTGTTCAAGAACCCAAAAAATAATTTTTTTTCTTTTCTTTTTTAATTGTTTGGGGGGCGGTCTAATAGGAAAATATACATAATTATGCAAGAAAAGAAAAGGGGATTAAAAAGGCGCTTACTTTACTTCAATGGCAGAAAGCTAAGCTCACAAGCTCATTGGAAACTGATGGTAGAATGAGGCATAGGAGAGACAATAGAAGAAGAAATAGCTCTGCAAATTTTTGGATTTTTTTTCTTTAGTTTCAATTCTTGATTGCATTTGGGGGTAAAAGCCTTTATAATCGCTTTGTTTTTCCTGGCCCTTTTGAGGCAAATTTTAACTCGAGAATTTGCACAAATAGCCCTTTGAGGCTAAATCTGTCTTAAAAAAATAAGGACAAGTTACATATTTGAACGATCCACCAAAAATAAATATATTCAATTGCCAAATATACATATGAATATATAAAATATATACTTATGTTATAGTATGTATATTATGTGTCAATATACAAAAAATATATATTTTATTGGCTATCTTTTTTTGAATAGTAGTATTGTACAAAAAGGCAACATGGTGCAGTAAGTTTTCGCTATGTGTGGGGTTCGGGAAAGGGCGGCCACAAGGGTCTATTATATGCAGTCTTACTACATTCCTTCAAGAAACTATTTTCACAGCTCGAACTTGTGACCTCTTGTACTCCAAAGCTCCCCTTCACCGACTATACTATGTAGTTTTTCTAAACAGAGGTAATTATACTTCAATTATTTTAGGTTTAGTCAACTGGATTGATGGGGATAGAATTTAAAGAGTGATCTTGAGAAAAGGTCACACTGTGCAAATAATTTCTTTTTTTTTTTGGATTAATTACCTCTTATAACAAAGGTTGATACCTTATTTATTTTAAATAAATACCCTTTTAAAAAATTATATTCCATAGCTACCTTTTGATTTTTTATAACCAAATATTTATTTATGGTTACCTCCTACCCTTAAGCCATAAAATAACCTTCGTATTATTTTTCTCTCTCCATTCAAATTTATCCTATCCCTAACCAAAAGCTTCCGCAAGAACCCCTAAAAAAGTTGTCCACCCCCAATCTCTCACCCACCAACAACCCCATCTCGTTCTCACTCTCTTCAATGGAGGATATTGAAGAAATTGAATAATTTTGCAGGAGCTTATTCACTAATCCTCGTAAATAGTAAGGCAAAGGATTCAATGCTCCCCAAAAAATTTCTGGCCCTTTTTTGCGTAAAAATGCAAAACTTGGAAAACAAATGCCCGCCGCCGCCGTCGTCGAGACTGTGGATTGCTGATGGTGGCTCTGGCGGCTTCAATTGTAAAGAATAGATTTTTTGAAGCGCACGTGAGGGTATTATGGTAACAGGAACAGTGGCGTTTCGAGTCAGAATCGCGGCCTCTCGACGAGGCGATATTAGGGTTGTTCTTTAACAAAGACGACGGAGTTTGGGGCTGAGCCACTTGAATTTTTTGTTAATATATTTTAATGTATCTCGTTGTATTTCCATCTATTTTATTGTATTCATTATTTTTTTTTTCCATTGTATTTCAATGTATCTTACTGTATTCCATGTATTTTATTATATTCACTATCTCGTTGTATTCCGTGAATGTTTCCTATATTTTTTTATTTAATATAATTTATGTATTCAGATGTATATATGTATTTAAATTGCTCTGCTTTTGTTTTATTTATCGGCTGAGAAAAATATTTAGCATATTTTCCCTGAAGATTGCTATATTTTTTGGGTGTTTTTCGGTTGAGAATCTTTTTTATAACTGGAAATACAAAATTTGTGTGTTATAATTGAGTTTGTTGAATTATATTAGGAGTCTATTATATTAATTGATTCACTTTCCGTTTAAAAACAGCTGAATAAACCATGAATTGTGTTATTTACGTTATTGTATTTACAAATACATATCGTGAATATAGTCGAACATAATAATCTGTCTAGCTGTAATCTCTTGTTTCACGCCGTGAAGACAGTCGAATACAAAAATTTGTTTAGCTGTAATCTTCTGTTTCACGCTTAGAAATGTTACTGTATTCATGAATACAGTAGCTTAAATACATTGAATACTCTAAAAAATCTGAAAATATAGCTATAGGAAGCAATATAGTAAATGATAGCTACAACTAGCTAATAACCACTAAAGCATAGTGATTTTTGAAAATTTCTCTTTTTTCGGTAAGCAAATAAAAGAAAAACTATGTACCACGTACCATTGGATTGACATTTAATGAAGATACATCTAATGTTGATAACCAAATAAATATGATGATCATCACTCCTTTGTTAAGATTTAATAACATGCATGAAAGACGGTCAACATGCAGTTAATCTACCAGCATAGTTTTATTTTATCATTTATAGTGTACAATAAAAATTTGTATTAGAAAAATACCAACAAGAAACTGAATTTATCATAGTCCTTCATATGGTAGTTTGCTTCACCGTGCTAATTAGAAAGTTTTTAAGGTTGAACTAGTATTTTTATGAACATATTAAATCCATGTAAGCTACTTTAACAAACTGTTCTAGGAAATAATTATTCTGGACAAATCAAATCCATGTAAGGTACTATAACAACCATTGTCATTAGTATTTTTCACGCACACGTTTTGAGGAATCAAGATATAGTTAAAATCCAGATCTGATGTGTAGTAGAATATGACCATAATGATATTTCTGCATTTCTGTGACGAACCAAGGGGTCATCACCTGTTTTAATCAATTCTGTACTTCCGAGGTCTTGAAAACCTCATTTAGAGTTGTTTCGATTTGCGTGTGCAGTCCGAGCGCGTAACCGAAAAGTTTAAATATGAAATTCTGTGAAAATGCTAAGTTTTGATATTAAAATGAATAAATTTAACTTCAGTCAATATTTTGGGTAAACGGACCCGGACCCGTGATTTGACGGTCCCGGAGGGTCCGTAGGAAAATATGGGATTTGTTCATATGCCCGAAATCGAATTTCGAGGCCCCAAGCCTGAGAAATGAATTTTTTAGTAAAATTATTTTTTGAAAATGTTTAAGGAAATTTGAAATGAAATCTGATTAGAAAGCGATGGTATCGGGCTTGTATTTTGGTTCTGGCACCCAGTACAGGTCTTATATATGGTTTAAGTCTTTTATGTAAAGTTTGGTTGAAAACGGACGTCGTTTGATGTGATTCGGGCTTTAAATGGAAATTTGATATTTTAAGAAGTTTGAAAGAATTCATGGATTTTGGGGTTTAATTCGATGTATATGATGTTATTTTGGCGATTTGATCATACGGATAAGTCCGTAGGATATTTTTGAGGTTGTGTGTATAATTAGTTTGGAGCCCCGAGGGCTCGGGTGAGTTTTGGATAGGCCACGGGTGCATTTTGGACCTTGAGAAAATAGTTGGTATTTCTGACCTGATGCGAAGCCATTTTCGCAAATGCGAGCCTTGCATCGCAAATGTGAAGATGAGACCTGGGCAGGCCTTATAGAAAATGCGACCAATGTGTTCGCAAATGCGACATCTGGGATCGCAAATGCGACATCTGGGATCGCAAATGCCAAACTTGGGAATTTATGAAGGGTTCGCAAATGCGAACTATATTTCGCAATTCCCACCTCAGCGGGTCGAGGTTCGCATTTCCCATAAATGAGACCTGCATTTTTCTATACTTAGCCGATTTTCAAACATTTTTAACATCTTTTCAAAACACAAACTCCTTTGGGAGATTTTCCAAGAACAAGTCTTCTTCCAAATTGATGTAAGTTAGTTTTTACTCATTTCTTTCAATTTCAATCATTAACATCTCTTAACATGATTTTAACCTAAAATCAATGATTTTCATGGGGGGAATTGGGTGTTTTGGGTAGAACCTATGTTTTTCAAAAATTGGAGATTTGGACCTCAATTTGAGGTCCGATTTCAAAACAAATTATATATTCGAGTTCGTGAGGGAATGGGTAATCTGGTTTTGGTCTGAACCTCGAGTTTTGACCACGTGGACCCGGGGCAATTTTTGACTTTTTGGATAAAACTTTGGAAAACTCATTTTCATGCATTGGGGTTGATTCATTTAGCGTTTATTGATGCAATTAAGTAATTTGTGACTAGATTCGAGAAGATTGGTGATGGAATCAAGGGGTAAAGCTATAGTTGAGACTTGAGTTGTGTTCAAGGCATCGAGGTAAGTGTTCGGTCTAACCTTAGCTTGAGGGATTAGTAGTTGAGTCATATTTGCTACTTGCTTCTTGTTGAGTACGACGTATAGGCATGGTGACGAATATCTATACGTTGGTGTCGAGCATGACCGTGAGTCTTAAATTGAATGTTGTCGTGTTCTTAAATGACATTTCAGATGCTTTAATTAATGATCTTTATATTGAGCAAAGATTTGATTTATCCTCGTAGATCTTATTTATGATTGAGCATTGTCATTATTTTGAGCAAAGTACAAGCTAAGTCAAGATTGGTTATATCTTGGTTCCCTTGCCGAGAGATTATCATATTGCTTTTATTCCCTTGCCGGAAAACTATTATATTGCTTTTGTTCCCTTGCCGGAAAACTATTATATTGCTTTTGTTCCATTGCCGGAAGGTTATTATATTGCTTATGTTCCCTTGCCAGGATTTCTTATAATTGTTTGATGAACTGTAAAAGGGAGCGTGTGGTACGCCTACCACAAGATTGATGAAATGGGAGCGGGTGGTACGCCTACCACAAGATTGATAAAATGGGTGTAGGTGGTACGCCTATCACGAGATTGATTAAATGGGAGCGGGTGGTACGCCTACCACAAGATTGATGAAATGGGAGTGGGTGGTACGCCTACCACGAGATCTGTTATCCCCGTAGCATGTTTCCCTTCCCCGACCTTAATTGCTTATTACTTGTTTACTTTTATGCCATATATATTGTATAACTGCACATGTTTATCTGGAGTCTGGTCCTAGCCTCATCATTACCTCGGCTGGGTTAGGCCAGACACTTACCAGCACATGGGGTCGGTTATGCTGATACTATACTCTACACTATGTGCAGATCCCGGAGCAGCGTTTGATGATCAGCAGTAGATCGAGAGCCATCCTTCAGTCCACCGAGACTCCGAGGTAGCCCTGCTGGCGTCTGCAGGTCTGGCGTCTCCTCTATCAGTTTTCCTGTTCTGTTGACATGTACTCGAGACAGACGATGTTCTTTTGCTTCAAACACTTATTTGTAGTAATCCTATACAGTTCGTGAATGTTGTGACACCAGGTGCTGGGTAGAGACTTGTATTGGTTTCCTAGACGTTCGCTTCTATTTATCTAGGACTTCCACTAATTTTATTTTTCCGATGTCATTTAATTGCTTATTCATGATTAATTTGATTATTTAAACATGGGTAAAAAAAGGTTTAATGATTTCAAGGGTCTATGGCTTGCCTAGCTTCCACGAGTAGGTGCCATCACGACTCCCGAATGTGGAAATTACGGGACGTGACAAGTTGGTATCAGAGCGCTAGGTTGCATAGGTCTCACAACTCACAGACAAGCTTAGTAGAGTCTGAGGGATCGGTACGGAGATATCTGTATTTATCCCCCAAAGGCTGCAGGGTTAGGAAATTTCATATTTGTTCTTTCCCGTCATGCGGATTTGTTTCTCAATACTAATTGGATTTTTTCTTTGTTCTTTCGCAGATGGCGAGAACACGTGTTTCCTTATCTATAGCTCAGCAGCCCGAGCCCCCAACAATAGCTCCCACTAGGGGCAGAGGGCGAGCCATGCTAGAGGCCGAGATAGGGGCAGAGTTCAGTCCCGAGCAGCAGCACCAGTGGCGGAGCCTCAAGTTTATTTTGAGGTGGAGGTTCCAGCCTCAGCAGTTCCGGTGGACCCAGCTCAGGTCGTAGAGGGGTTTATTGCCACCCAGTCCTTCAGGATGCTCTAGTCCAATTGGTGGGCCTCATGGAGATGGACACCCGAGCAGGTTTGCTTCCTGTAGCACCAGTCACTTCTCAGGCTAGAGAAGGGGCTCAGACTCCTGCTACATGCACTCTGGAGCAGGTAGCTCCCTAGATTCAGACTCCAGCTGTTCAGCCAGTTGGAGCAGTTCAGTCAGGTGTAGTAGCTCAGACCGATGATGGATCAGCGATGTCTGCCCATGCTTTGTGGAGGCTGGATAGGTTCACCAAGCTCTTCACTACTACTTTTAGCGGTGCTTCTTCTGAGGATCCCCAAAATTTTTTATATAGCTGCCACGAGATTCTTAGGAACATGGGCATTGTTGAGACCAATGGGGTCGATTTTGCTACATTTCGATTGTCTGGATCCGCCAAGACTCGGTGGGGGGGTTTATTGCTTAGCTAGGCCAGCCGGGTCGCCATCTTTGACTTGGGAGCAGTTTACAGTGTTGTTTCTGGAGAAGTTTCTCCCCGTTACTTAGAGAAAGGCCAATCGAAGGCAGTTTGAGCGCCTCTAACAGGGTTCCATGACACTCACCCAGTATGAGACCAGGTTCATCGACTTAGCTCGCCATGCTCTTGTCATACTTCCTACCGAAAGAGAGAGAATGAGGAGGTTTATCGACGGTCTTATTCAGCCGATTCGTCTTCAGATGGCCAAGGAGGCCGGGAGTGAGATCACTTTTCAGGAGGCGGCCAATGTGGCTCACAGAGTTGAGATGGTTCTGTCGCAGAGAGGTGGTCATGGGTCGGATGAGAGGCCCCGTCATTCAGGTAGATTTAGTGCACCGCTGCTTTAGAGTTTCCAGGGCCGTCAGCCGAGGGCTTGTTTTACTTGTGGTGACATGAGGCACATTTCTAGGTATTGCCCTCGAGCTTTGAGCAGTTCTCCGCATCAGGGTTCTCATGCTATGTTCCAGGCATCAGATGTTCCACTGTCCGCCCAGCCAGCTAGAGGTGGGGGTAGAGGTCCTAGAGGTGGAGCTCAGGCCACTAGAGGTGGAGGCCAGCCAGCAGAAGGCCGCCCTAGAGATGTGGTTCAGGGTGGTGGGGCCTAGCCCCGATGTTATGCTCTCCCAGCCAGGCCCGAGGCTGAGGCTTCAAACGCGGTTATTACAGGTACAGTTCTAGTTTGTGATAGAGATGCTTCAGTGTTATTTGATCCAGGGTCTACATACTCGTATGTATCATCTTATTTTGCACTGTATCTGGTCATGCCTAATAATTTGTTGAGTATCCCTGTTTATGTGTCTACACCGGTGGGTGATTCTATTATGGTAGATCGAGTACAACGCTCTTGTATAGTTGTGATTGGGGGTCTTGAGACTCGCGTGGATTTGTTGAATTCGATGTTATATTGGGGATGGACTGGTTATCACTTTACCATGCTATCTTGGACTGTCATGCCAAGACTGTGACCTTAGCTTTACCGGGTATGCCTTGTTTAGAGTGGAGAGGGACTCCTGGTCATTCTACCTGTAGCATTATCTCTTATGTGAAGGCTCGGCGTATGGTCGAGAAGGGGTGTTTGGCATATCTGGCTTATGTTCGTGATTCCAGTGCTGAGGTTCCCTCTATTGATTCTGTGCCCGTTGTTCGTGAGTTTCCTAAGATATTACCTTCAGACCTACCGGGGATGCCACTCGACATGGATATTGAATTCTGTATTGATTTGGCTCCGGGCACCCAGCCCATTTCTATCCCGCCGTATAGCATGGCCCCGCCAGAGTTGAAAGGGTTGAAGGAGCAATTGCAAGACTTGCTTGAGAAGGGTCCCATTAGACCCAGTGTCTCGTCGTGGGGTGCGCCGGTGTTGTTTGTTAAGAAAAAGGATGGTTCGATGAGAATATGCATTGATTACCTACAATTGAACAAGGTCACAATCAAGAATAAGTATCCACTGTCGATGATTGATGATTTGTTCGATCAGTTTCAGGGTGCCAAGATATTTTCAAAGATTTACTTAAGATCTGATTACCATCAATTGAGGATTAGGGCATCCGATGTCCCTAAGATAGCTTTCCGCACTCGGTACGGGCATTATGAGTTCTTGTTTATGTCATTTGAATTGACCAATGCCCCAGTAGCTTTTATGGATTTGATGAACCGAGTATTCAGGCCATATTTGGACTCGTTCATGAAAGTCTTCATTGATGATATTCTGATATATTCCCGTAGCCAGGAGGAGCACGAGCAGCATCTCAGAGTGGTTCTTCAGACTCTGAAGGATAGTCAGTTATATGCTAAGTTCTCGAAGTGTGAGTTCTGGTTGAGTTCAGTTGCATTTCTGGGTCATGTTGTATCGGCAGAGGGTATTCGGGTTGATTCGAAGAAGATTGAGGTAGTCAAGAACTGGCTTAGACCAGCATCAGCTACAGAGATTTGAAGTTTCTTGGGATTGGCAAGCTACTATCGTCGGTTCGTGGAGGGATTCTCATCTGTCGCAGCCCCGATGATCAGGTTAACCCAGAAGGGTGCCCAGTTCAGATGTTTGGACGTGTGCGAGGCGAGCTTTCAGAAGCTCAAGATAGCTCTGACTACAACACCAGTGTTAGTTTTGCCCACAGGTTATTGTGATGCTTACACAATTTATTGTGATGTTTCCCATGTTGGGCTTGGTGCAGTGTTTATGCAGGATGGCAAGGTCATTGCCTATGCTTCGAGGCAGTTGAAGATTCATGAAAAGAACTATCTGGTGCATGATTTAGAGTTAGCAGCCATTGTTCACACATTGAAGATTTGGAGGCATTATCTGTATGGCATGGCGTGTGAGGTGTTCATGGATCATAAGAGTCTTCAGTATTTGTTCAAGCAAAAGGAGTTAAATTTGAGGCCGAGGAGGTGGTTGGAGATGTTGAAGGACTATGACATCACTATCTTATATCATCCGGGAAAGGCCAATGTGGTGGCTGATGCCTTGAGTAGAAAGTTAGCCAGTATGGGCAGTCTTGCTTATATTCCGGTCGGTGAGAGACCGCTTGCTTTGGATGTTCAGGCTTTGGCCAATCGGTTCGTGAGGTTGGATATTTCTGAGTCTAGTCGAGTATTACCTTGCACGGTCGCTCATTCTTCATTATTGGAGCATATCCGTGATCGTCAGTTTGATGATCTCCATTAGTGTGTCCTTAGAGACACTGTAGCATGGAGGTGCCAAGCAGGTTACCTTAGATGATGATAGAGTTTTGAGATTGTAGGGGCAAGTTTGTGTGCCTAATGTGGATGGGCTTCGAGAGTTGATTTTAGAGGAGGCCCATAGCTCCCGGTACTCTATTCATCCGGGCGCCGCGAAGATGTACCAGGATTTGCGGCAACATTATTGGTGACATAGAATGAAGAAGGATATTGTGGCATATGTGGCTCGGTGTTTGAATTGTCAGCAGGTTAAGTATGAGCATCAGAGACCTGGTGGTTTATTTCAGGGGATTGAGCTTCCCGTGTAGAAGTGAGAGGGGATCACTATAGATTTCGTTGTTGGGCTCCTGCAGACTCGGAAGAAGTTCGACGCAATTTGGGTCATTGTTGATAGGCTGACCAAGTCAGCGCATTTCATTTCCGTGGCAGTCTCCTATTTATCCGAGAGGTTAGCTGAGATCTATATCTGGGAGATTGTTCGTCTTCATGGCGTGCCTGCGTCTATCATTTCTGATCGAGGTATGCAGTTCACCTTGCATTTCTAGAGAGCAGTTCAGCAAGAGTTAGGCACTCAGATTGAGTTGAGTACAGTATTTCATCCTCAGACGGACGGGCAGTCCGAGCGGACTATTCAAATTTTGGAGGATATGCTCCGAGCTTGTGTCATCGATTTTGGAGGTTTGTGGGATCAGTTCTTTCCTTTAGCAGAGTTTGCCTACAACAATAACTACCAGTCGAGTATCCAGATGGCTCCTTATGAGGCTTTATATGGTAGGCAGTGTCGATCTCCGGTTGGATGGTTTGAGCCGGGAGAGGCTCGGTTGTTGGGTACGAATCTGGTTCAGGAGGCCTTGGACAAGGTCAAGATCATTCAGGACATGCTTTGTACAGCTTAGTCCAGGCAAAAGAGTTATGCAGACCGCAAGGTTCGAGATGTGGCTTTTATGGTTGGTGAGCGGGTATTGCTCCGAGTGTCACCTATGAAAGGCATGATGAGATTTGGGAAGCAGGGTAAGCTTAGCCTTAGGTTCATTGGTCCATTTGAGATTCTTAATCGAGTGAGAGAGGTGGCTTATAGACTTGCATTGCCGCCAAGCTTATCAGCTGTGCATCTAGTGCTTCATGCGTCCATGCATCAGAAATATCACGGAGATCCATCCCACATGTTAGATTTCAGCACTGTCTAGTTGGACAAAGACTTGTCTTATGAGGAGGAGCCGGTAGCTATTCTAGACCGGCAAGTTCGTCAGTGAGATCTAACAGTTTCCCTTTTGTTCGTGTTCAGTGGAAAGGTCAGCCTCCTGAGGCATCGAACAAAGAGTCCAAGTCAGATATGCAGAGCCGTTATCCTCATCTTTTTCCTGACTCAGGTACTTCCTTTTTCTGTCCGTTCGAGGACGAACAGTTGTTTTAGAGGTAGAGAATGTGACGACCCAAGGGGTTATCACCTGATTTAATCAATTCTGTGCTTCCGAGGCCTTGAAAAACTTATTTAGAGTTACCTCGACTCGTGTGCGCAGTCCGGGAGCGTAACCGAAAAGCTTAAATATGAAATTATGTGAAAAATGCTAAGTTTTGATGTTAAAATAAATAAATTTGACTTCAGTCAACATTTTGAGTAAACGAACCCGGACCCGTGATTTGACTGTCCTGGAGGGTCCGTAGGAAAATATGGGATTTGGGCATATGTCCGGAATCGAATTCTGAGGTCCCAAGCCCGAGAAATGAATTGTTGAGTAAAATTGTTTATGTTTAAGGAAATTTGAATTGAAATCTGATTAGAAAGCAATGGTATCAGGCCGGTATTTTGGTTCCGGCACACGGTACAGGTCTTATATATGGTTTAAGTCTTTTCTGTAAAGTTTGGTTGAAAACGGATGTCGTTTGATGTGATTCGGGCTTTAAATGGAAATTTGATATTTTAAGAAGTTTGAAAGAATTCATGGATTTTGGGGTTTAATTTGATATATATGATATTATTTTGGTGATTTGATTGCACGGATAAGTCCGTAGGATGTTTTTAAGGTTGTGTGTATAATTGGTTTGGAGCCTCGAGGGCTCGGGTGAGTTTTGGATAGGCCACGGGTGCATTTTGGACCTTGAGAAAATAGCTGGTATTTCTGACCTGCAGGCTTCGCATTTGCGAAGCCAGTTTCGCAAATGCGAGCCTTGCATCGCAAATGCGAAGATGAGACCTGGGCAGGCCTGATCGTAAATGCGACCAATGTGTTCGCAAATGCGAAGGCTAGTCGCAAATGCGACGTATGGGATCACAAATGCGAAACTTGGGAATTTATGAAGGGTTCACAAATGCGAACTATATTTTGCAATTCCCACCTCAGTAGGTCGGGGTTCGCAAATTCGCATTTCCCACAACCGAGACCTGCATTTTTCTATTCTTAGCCGATTTTCAAACATTTTTAACATCTTTTCAAAACATAAACTCCTTTGGGAGATTTTCCAAGAACAAGTCTTCTTCCAAATCGATTGTAAGTTAGTTTTTACTCATTCTTTCAATCATTAGCATCTCTTAACATGATTTCAACCTAAAATCAAAGATTTTCATGGGAGAAATTGGGTGTTTTGGGTAGAACCTAGGGTTTTCAAAAATTTGGGATTTGGACTTCAATTTGAGGTCCGATTTCAAAACAAATTATATATTCAAGTTCGTGAGGGAATGAGTAATCCGGTTTTGGTTCGAACCTCGAGTTTTGACCACGTGGGCTCAGGGGCAATTTTTGACTTTTTGGGTAAAACTTTGGAAAACTCATTTTCGTGCATTGGGGTTGATTTATTTAGAGTTTATTGATGCAATTAAGTAATTTATGACTAGATTCGAGCGGATTGGTGGTGGAATCAAGGGGTAAAGCTATAGTTGAGACTTGAGTTGTATTCAAGGCATCGAGGTTAGTGTTCGGCCTAACCTTAGCTTGAGGGATTAAGAGTTGAGTCATTTTTTCTACTTGCTTCTTTTTAAGGCGTATAGGCATGGTGACGGGTATCTATACGTTGGTGTCGAGCATGACCGTGAGTCTTAAATTGAAAGTTGTCGTGTTCTTAAATGACATTTCGGATGCTTTAATTAATGATATTCTATATTGAGCAAAGATTTGGTTTATCTTCGTAGATCTTATTTATGATTGAGCATTGTCATTATTTTGAGCAAAGTACAAGCTAAGTCAAGATTGGTTATAGCTTGGTTCCCTTGCCGGGAGATTATCATATTGCTTTTATTCCCTTACCGGGAAACTATTATATTGCTTTTGTTCCCTTACCGGGAAACTATTATATTGCTTTTGTTCCCTTGCCGGGAGGTTATTATATTGCTTATGCTCCCTTGCCAGAATTTCTTGTAATTATGTGATGAACTATAAAAGGGAGCGGGTGGTACGCCTACCACAAGATTGATGAAATAGGAGCGGGTGGTATGCCTACCATAAGATTGATGAAATGGGAGCGGGAGGTACACCTACCACGAGATTGATAAAATGGGAGCGGGTGGTACGCCTACCACAATATTGATGAAATGGGAGTGGGTGTTACGCCTACCACAAGATTGATGAAATGGGAGCGGGTGGTACGCCTACCACGAGATTGATGAAATGGGAGTGGGTGGTACGCCTACTACAAGAGTTAATGAAATGTGAGCGGGTGGTATACCTACCACAAGATATAAGAAATGGGATCGGGTTGCACGTCTGCAACAAGATGAAACTGAAAATGAAAGTTGCCTTTATTTCCCTTTATCCATGTTAGAAGTTAAATTGTAGTTTCCATATTATTTTTTATATTCTGTTTTATCTGCTATCCCCGAAGCATGTTTCCCTTCCCCAGCCTTAATTGCTTATTACTTGTTTACTTTTCCGCCATATATTATATAACTGCACATGTTTATCTGGAGTCTGGTCCTAGCCTCGTCACTACCTCGCCGGGGTCAGACCAGGCACTTACCAGCACATGGGGTCGGTTGTGCTGATACTATACTCTGCACTGTGTAAAGATCCTGGAGCACCGTTTGATCATCAGCATAGATCGGGAGCCATCCTTCAGTCCACCGAGACTCCGAGGTAGCCCTGTTGGCGTCCGCAGGCCCGGCGTCTCCTCTATCAGTTTTCATGTTCTGTTGACATTTGTACTCGAGGCAGACGATGTTCTTTTGTTTCAAACACTTATTTGTAGTAATCCTAGACAGTCCATGAATGTTGTGACACTAGGTGTAACGACCTGATCGGTTGTTTTGAGCCCTAGCGCGTCGTTCAGAAGTCTGAGGTCATGAGCAGCTTCATTTCTGGTATTGTGACTTATTCACATGGTCGGAATTTAAATTCGGGAATATCGAAATTAAATTTAAATGAAAATTCTCATTTGAGCAGCTTAAAGTTGAAAGAATGAACTAGGATTGTATCTTTGAGTAAACGGCCTCGGAATCGGGATCTGAAGGTTACAACATGTTCGTATGATGATATCGGACTTGGGCATATGCCCGGATCGGGTTTTGGATGACCCGGGAGCGTTTTGGCGCCTATTGTGAAAGTTAGCATTTTGGAAGAAATTTCTTAAGTTTGGCTTGAAGTGCATTTTAGTGTTATCCATGTCTGTTTGGGATTTCCAGTTTGGAAATAGCTCCGTATGGTGATTCTGGAGTTGGGAGCACGATCGGAAGTGAATTCGGAGGTCCGTAGGTCATTTTGAAGCCATTTGGCTAAAGATAGAAATTTGAAGGTTTTGGGAAGTTTGATCGGAGATTGACCTTTTGATATCGGGGTCGGAATCCGATTTCGGAAGTTGGAGTAGGTCCCTAATGTCAAATATGATTTGTGTGCAAAATTTGAGTCAATGGACGTGATTTGATAGGCTTAAGCATCGGAAATAGAAGTTGGAAAGTTCAAAGTTCACAAAGCTCGAATCGGGGTGTAATTCATGGTTTTAGCGTTGTTTGATGTGATTTGAGGCTTCGAGCAAGTCCGTAATGTGTTATGGGATTAGTTGGTATGATTGGTTGGGGTCCCGGGGGCCTCGGGTGGATTCCGGGTGGTTAACGGATCAAAAATGGAATTTTGAAGAAGGCTGAAGGATCTGGTTGCTGGTGTTTTTGCTTCTGCGGAAATAGGACCGCAGAAACAGCCCCGCAGAAGCGGTTGGGGGAGCCGCAGAAGCGGTTTTGTTCGAAGGATTTTGGACCACAGATGCGGTCAAGGTTCCGCAGAAGCGGGACCGCATCTGCGGAAGAGGGGATCGCAGAAGTGGAAAAAGGGGGCTGAGCCCAGGACAGCAGAAGCGGTTTTCGACCGCAAAAGTGGAACCGCTTAAGCGGTAAAATTTCCGCAGAAGCGGAAATAGCTGGGGCAGAAGCATTGTTTTAAAGGTCGGATTTTGGCCATTTCTCTCTCATTTCTCATGGCTTTGGCGATTTTGGGAGGATTCAAGAGAGGTTCTTCATCAACAATGTTAAGGTAAGTTATTTCTTCCTATTATGAGTTAAATACAATAATTATGTATCGATTTTAGTATGAAAATGGGTAAAAAATTGAGGGTTAGAGGAAGACCTAGAAATATTGTGTTCTTGGAATTTAGCCACGATTTTGGTTATGGAATTAAGAGAAAATTATATATTTGAGTTCCTAAGGTCATGGGTAAACTTTATCTTCGAAAAACTTTGGATTTCGGGCACATGGGCCCGAGGGAGTTTTGGTCAACTTTTTGATCGGGGTTAGGAATTATTATAAATTGGATTGTAATGAGTACCTTAGCATATATTAATGGATTTGTATCACCATTGGCTAGTTTTGGAGCTTTGGCCATTGGTACGAGCCTTCGGAAGAATGTAGAATGCCGATTATGGATCTTCGGAGCAAGGTGAGTCTCCTTTCTAATCTTGTGAGGGGGAATTTACCCCATAGGTGAAGTGAATGATTATGCGCTCCTATTTGTGGGGGCTACGTACGCACGAGGTGACGAGAGTCCGTGCGTAGCTACTATTATGCTATTGTCCGGGTAGTTAGGACCCATCATCATGTTATACTTGAATTAATTATGAACCCATCGATGACTTGGATTGTTTAAATCACCCTTGATTATTAAACGAATTTAAAAAGAGATTAAACATAATTTCCTAAATCGTTAAGCATAGAATTGATTTATTTGGATAATTATTCCCTGATAAAATTTTGATTGACTATCTGAGCATGTATCCTATGTGTACCTGCATCACATGGATGATACGCGAGCAGGTTGATTTTTTACTTTATGTCGACTGCATCGCATGGATGATTCGCGAGCACGGTAATAGATCACATTTAAATTAATAAATGGATTTCCAAAAAGACTTAAGCTTCGTTTTCTCAAATTATTAAAGAGGATTGGCCTTTCTTGGATGATTGCTCCATGTTGACTTCTTGACTGATTATCTGTCTATGTATGTTTATTTTGGAATGGGCCGAACGCCTTGGCAGATTAATAGATGTATCTATAGGCGCGCCGTCGACCCTCGACAAGTGCACATTTATTTCTGTTGGATTGGGCCGTAGCTTCGGTATGATCTGCGCATGCTTATATTGTTGCCTGGACTCGTTTAAGTCATTACATGCCTCACTCTGGCTCGAGATCATCTTGTTAATAATGAAAAGAAATCTTGAAAAATTTCCTATGAAAGAATTATATGTTTACTTGTTTCCTCTATCTGGATAAAAAATCATGTTAGAAAATAAATCTACTATTTGATATGTATATTGAGAATAAATAACAGTTAGACCATTAGAGTGTGTCAGAGTTGACCATCTCGTCTCTACCCCTTCGGGATTAGGCGGGACACTCACTGAGTACACGTTGATTACGTACTCATACTACACTTCTGTGCATTTTGTTGCACAAGTATATATACCTCTAGCAGCCTATTGCGCGTAGCAGTATGGATGACGCTGGGACTAGGTGAACTGCATCATTGAGACGACCGCAGCTGGAGTAGTTCCTTCCAATGTACTGTATTTACTTTCCGTCTACTGTATTCTGAGTGGTTGTTATATTTTATTTCTCTTATCAGTAGTCGCTCATGTACTTGTGACACCGGGTTTCTGGGATGGTTCACAATGGGTTTGTACTAATTGCTATTATTTAAATTTGAATTATAGTAGTGAACTTTTATTTATAAAAATGGAAGGAAAAACCTTAGATTTTCAAAAGTATTAAAAGAGGAATTAATTGATAAGTTAGTTGGCTGGCCTGACAGAGGTGTCCGGCGCTACCACGACCCTTAGTATATTTTGGGTCATGATACCAGGTATTGGGTAGAGACTTGTATCGGTTTCCTAGACGTTCGCTTCTATTTATCTAGGACATCTGCTAATTTTATTTTTCCGCTGTCATTTACTTGCTTATTTATGATTAATTTAATTGTTTAAACATGGGTAAAACGAAAAGGGTAAATGATTTCAAGGGTCTATGGCTTTTCTAGCTTCTACGAGTAGGAACCATCACAGCTACCGAGGGTGAGAATTTCGGATGGTGACAATTTCACAAATTAAATTAAAGTAAAAAAGTTTTGGAGACATACCTCATTTTATGTTTATTGCACAATCAAAAATGAAAAGCAAACTGAAACCTTCTATCATGATTATTCCAACACCATTCTTGTATATAAATTCTATGAGGCACATTAATTGTCAGTGAAAAGAGCTGTTAATTAACCATTCAAATGCAAAACAGTACTTCAAATAATAATTCGTAGAGGAGTTGCTTATTTCATTCTCAGTTGGTTAGAATCTCTTGCTGATAACGTGTTATAAAATTAATATTGGAATAATAAACCAAAGCACCAAAAAAAAAGACAAGAATATATAAAAGATGTAGAGGGGAGGAGGGATCTTTTCTTCTTATTTCAAGTATATCAGCCATGAGCCAAAAGTGTTCTATTTATAATTACAAAGATTCATCCTGAAAAATAAAGAATAAAGTTACATATTAAATAGATACATATGAATATAAGTGATTCATGTATGTGATGTAAGAATTAAATGGACAACCACTTTAGTTCCCCCTTGGATGTCCATTTAAAAGATAATGTGCTTCGTTAAAACCTTACTAGGAAAAAATCCTAGTGAAGGAAAAATAGTACATATATGTTGCAATATGCATTATTTGCTGCCTCATTAAAAACCTTGCCAGAAAAACCCAGTGGGATAAAACCTTAGCTAAGGGAAAAAGAGTATAGCGCGTATGTGTCTCCTCCTAATGAAAACATCACTTTTTTTTCTTGGAGACGACGAATTCCAAGCTTGTATAATAACTTTTCTAATGTTGAGATCGGCAATGCCTTAGTGAATTATTCCACCAAATTATCACTTGAACGAATATTTTTTTTAAACATCTATTTCATCATTATGCTGAAGATCGTCTCTTTGAAGAAACTTTGGCGAAAAATGCTTTATTATTTTATCTCCTTCAATATATGTTTCTTTCAATTGAGCTATGCAAGCATCATCGTCTTTAATATTATTAGAATCTTCTCTTCAAAAATAAATCACACGTCTCATTCATGTTAAGTCACTTAATTTATAAGCTGTTAGTATCTTGGTATGAAGAACGAATTTCAAGTAATGCCCTGCATTTGCATAATTAATAAAACTTTGACAATATTTGTTAGGATAAATAAATCTTTCAATAATACTAATTGCACCCAGTGTCTCCATATCAAAATAAAGTTAAATCTTGTTAGTATAACGTTATACTCAAAGTTCTAGTAAGAAACATAAGTGCACCTATTGCACTAAGGCACAAAAATAAATTATATATGTCAAATAAGGATTGTTGAAGCTGTGAGTACGTGATTTTTGCCCTATATATGAATTATTCCCAAAAATTCAAACAAAATTATTTTTCTTTATTTTACAATTTTTGTGAATTTTTGTGTCATTTTCTGATAATTGTTTGCATTTTTATTTGTGCATTTTAATTCATATGAAAAATACAAAAATATACTTGGCATTTGTTTAGGATTTAATTTCATATTTTAGTATTAGTTAGGGATTAATTTGTTTTTAAAATAAAATATGAAGAAAATAATAAAAATAGTTCATTTCTGCATTTTTAGTTGTTAATTGTTAAATTTGTCGCGGAATAGATTTTAAATAATTTTAAAAAATTAATTAGCTTAGTTTGGGAGATAAATTAGGTTTCATTTTAGTTTTTTGCATAAAAATACAAAAGGTATTTAAAAAAATATATATTTAATTAAATACAAAAGGAAAAGAAAGAAAAACAAGTGAGGAATTTGAAAAGAAGAAAAAGGCTGGTCATTTTTTTGGGGCCGTTTGGATTAGCCCGGATTAACAAGGCAAATGAATCGGACCAAGCCCAATCTCAAATTACCCGGTCCAGCTCCCCCTCAAACAAAACGACATCGTTTTACGTCGTCGAATCTGAGCCATTCATCACTTATCATCCAACGGTCCAGGTTCGTTCAAGGGGTTTACATAAAAATGTAAAACCCCTTTTACAAAATTAGAGACCATTCCTCTCCCTCCTCGTACCTCCCTGTTACGCCGCCGCCACCGGAGAAATCGCCGCCTTCTCCGATGACTCTCAAAATAACACCCCTATACCACTTCAGGGTCCTCGTCACAAATCTCCCATTACCTTCTTTCGAATCCTACCAGAAGTTGTCGAATGTTGGAAATTATTGCCGTCGGCTCCGCCGCCCACGGCGGCGACGTCGACCAAACCGGTCCAAACTCATACCACTGAACCTCCTCCATCTCCTCATCACCAACCTGTAAAAACTCCCCCTCAAATCATGACTGAGCCACTCGAATCTTCAATCAAAATTTTGGCCAAAAACCCTAGTTCGTCCAAACTCCCCCAAATTCACACCCTACAATCTCTGGACTTCCCTCACCCCTAATCCCTAACTAAATCCCTTCAAACCCCGTTGAAACTGGACGAATATTGAATCTAGGGTTCACATATTTCTGGGATGTTTTGAGGATTTTTTTTAAGTCGAGTGAACTCAGGTTAATATTATACGTTTATTTCTTATGGAAGGAACGTATAGTATTAACTTGAAGTTAATTTCGAAGATTTTCTCATGAAGACCGAATTCCAGTGAGTTTTCTTCTCTTCCTTTTCTTTAGTTTTTAGTTTGATTCATTGTTTTGTTCAATCGAGCATAGTTTTGATTTCCAGTTTAGTTTAAGTTTGTCTCTACGATTGTTATGAATGTTCAGGGTAATCTTTTTAGGGTTAATTTTCATTTCTTTTGTTTAAGTTCTGATCCGATTTTGATTTTTGTTGGTTAAATGCTCAAATGCTAATTGGTCGTTGGTATAATTAGGCTTTTTCTTTGTTCTGTTCATATGAAGTTTAATTTGGGACTTGACCTAATTCAGTAATTAGTTAATTTTTATATGTTTAATAGATGTTTTCAGCTCAACAGTTTAAAGTTTGAATTCCTTCTAATCTGTTCAAATAAAATTTTAGTTTGTTTTTGTCTGTTTGATTTCAGTTTATGATTTTATTTGTTAGTGGTTAATTCAATGATAGTGTTATTTGGTATTGATTAGTTCAGAGTTTTAATTAGGTTTAAGGTTTGGATATAGCTAAGTAGTCTAGTTGAATTGACTTTAGTAAGGTCTTAACTAAGGGTAAGGGGATGGTTTAGTTAACTAAAGTTAGTAATTTCAGGTGGCAAATAAGGGTAATTTGGGTATAGAAAAGGGTCGTTTTATGAAGAATAGTAAATTTAAAATCAAGACAAGGGCAGTATAGGTATTGTATGGGTAGAAGAACACCCTAGGGCCTTTTAGAATAGTGCTTTAGTGTATATTTCAGCCAAATAAGTGCCCTTACTTGAGTAACAAGTCATAAATAAGAGGACCAAACTGAAAATGAAGAGGGACTAAAAAGAAAACCAAAAAAATCTGATTATTCACTCTTATGTTGCCTATAAATTTGCATTCTCATGCCTTTAGAAGGGTCTTCTTCTGGTTAGCCATCCAATTCCCCCAAAAACACTCTCTAGTTCCAGATCTAGATTAGAATTTTAGCATTCAAAATTCAAAAATCAAAAAAAAAAAGCTACAGAAAATAAAAAAAATTGACTGTTTCATTGCTTTACTGTCTAGTAGTGCAGTTTTAGTTCCTATAAAATCCAAAACAGTTTAGATTTCTCTGTTTCGAGGTTCAACGGGTTTATTTGAAGAGTGTATTTGAAGTTTTGGGTTTGATTTGGAATCTAAATGTTTGGTCAAGCTGTGTGTGGGTGATTTCTGTTTTCTGATGTGTTTTCAAGCTATTTCTGGGCGGATTGAGTTGAATCAGGGTTGTGGTTGATCGCTGCCTATTATTATTGTTGTTTGTGCACTGCTGCATACCAGTAACTACTTGCTGCTGACTTCTTCTGGTTCCTTGTTCTATTTGAAATCCAGGTACACAATCTCTGATGAAATAAATTGAAAGTGTGCAGAAATGAATCTATATGAAATAGAAGCCTGACTTTGCTGGCATCATTGTTCTTCCTTGTTTTAGTTTCACTTGAACTGGATTGTAAAATTGGTTCTTAGCCTAAACTCATGTTTGGTAATTAAGTGTTGTAATTAAGCTTGGACTATTCTGGACTGTTTGTTTTAAAATGGTGAATTTTTGCTCATGTGCACATGTCCATTCATTTTACTAGTCAGTCTAGTATTACTAGCATAGTTAATAACATCATTTGAGTGGCACTGAATCATGCTAGTAAATAATACCCCTAATTATTAGTGAATGGTTCCAGTTCCTAATGTTAATTCCTAAGCACTTGATCAGTTTTTTAGTAGCTATAAAAGAGATTTCAAGAGGTTTCCCCTACTGCTGAACTCGTCCTTATTTCCAGTTTTACTTTCAGCTTTGGGAATAGTTAAAAATCCATCGTAGTAAATGAATAGAGTAATTGGAGCATGAAATCAGAAGTCAATCGATCAATGTCTCACTAGTTTGGATAATCGTGTATTGTTTTCCCTTGCCACCATCGTAGGCTTTGGACTGGTTTTGCAAGCAGTTTGTTATCTGTAGTCCAGTTGACTTTGACGCCTTACCAGGCGGCCCAAGACTTGGGCCCAAGCTATAACTGACCTGCCTTGTTTTGTACCTGGGTCATGGCCCGCTCTTTGGACTTTGATTTTAAAGCGGGTTGTATTCAAGGCCCAAAGCGGGTTGCGAATTTGAATTTACATGAACCCGTAGACCCAATTATAATAATTTTTTTTTAACAATGTTAATTAACTAGGATCATTTCTTTTATTTTAGAGATAATAGTAAGTAGAAAATCATAGTCATTTTAGGATTGACCTTTAAATAAAAATGATGAGATGAGCTTCGCCAGATAAAGTACAAACCGCGGGGCCCTCATTCAATGCTTAAATAAAAATACTTAGAATTCGGTATGGGTCGTTTAGCGAATTTTACGGCCTTCCCCAAAAGATAAAAATACGCTAGACTCTCTAGGCACGACTTTAATAAAATTACTTTCTTAAACTCGGGTGCGCATTGATGCGACCCAAATCCAAATCTCAACAGAATCGAAGTGTGTTGACAACCACGGGTGCATTGATTGCGACGTGGTTCGAAACGTGTTTTCACGACGTTGTAATTCTTTAAAATAATAATAAAGCAGCCTAAAATTAAAAAGCATAAGCTAGAACATGTTTTGAAATCAGATAAAATCAAATACGATAGTTGAGTGACCGTGCTAGAACCACGGAACCCGGGAATGCCTAACACCTTCTTTCGGATTAACATAATTCCTTACTCGAATTTCTGGTTCGTAGACTGTTAACAGAATCATATTTTTCCTCGGTTCGGGATTCAACCGGTGACTTAGGACGATATTAATCTCCCAAGTGGTGACTCTGAAATCTTAATAATAAATCCCGTTCCGATTGTCCTTTAATTGGAAAAACTCCTTTACACCCTTGCAGATGTAGAGAAAAAGGAGGCGTGACAGCTCTGGCGACTCTGCTGGTGAATAAGAACCCAGAACATTTTGTTTAGGGTTCAGAATTCGAGCTTAGATAAATTTTTGTATTTGGTTATATCTAATTTTCCTACATGTTTCATGCTTAATGTGCTAAATGTTTACCGCTCTGATATTATCTGAACTGTATATGTGCTGAAACCCTTCTCTTCTCACCTCCGGGGATGTGCTTACTGGTTGAGACTCCCTATTCTGTTAGTGTCAATACCTTGAAATAAGAAAGAGGCCGAACAAGTTACTAAGCCGGATGGCCTTTTGGTTCCCGGTACGTAGCCCTCTCCTCGACTCGAGTTGTCCGCTCGGGTTCACAGTCTAGAACACATATCCAAGTTTTGAACTTAGAATAACTTGACTTCATGCCGGATCCCTAGTTGGAGCGCTTATTTGCATCACGTGCATATGACTTAGGGGACTCAATACAGGGGTTGGGTCCGTCTAGGACTAGCAACCTGAAATGAAAAGACCATCCTGATGCATCCTATTTATTTTTTGTGCATTTATTTGTCTCGGGCCCGCATGCTGACCGGCTTTTAAACATCGAAAATTTTGTGAAATTGAGAAAAAGAGAAAAAAGAGAGAATAGCAGTATAAAGAATTAATTGTTTAGTTTTAGAAAAATCAATGCCCAATTACTGTCAAAACTCTGCCGAAATTTTGAAAAAATAAAAAATAGAAATGTTTTATTTTTAATAGTTTATTTTACTAAAAGCAAAGGAAAAATAGAAAAAGAGTCTTTATTTTTGGAAATTGTTCACAGAAAAATAAAAAGAAAAGAGTCTTTATTTTAGTTTGGGAAAAATAGGTTGTTTTCTTGTTTGTTGAAAATGAAAAAAGGAGAAACAAGAAAGAAAATATTGACAATGAAAAATAAAGAGCGTGAGGTGTGAAAATAAAGCGAGTGGGGCCCATTAATGTTTTTTTAATTACATTTTTGTATAGGAAAAGAAATATGAACAATCCAAAAAAAAAAAATTAGCATTAGATCATTTTTCGAAAACCAAAAAAAGGGAGAAAAGAAAATTCAAATAGATTTTGCATTTTTATCATTTTCAAGAAAAGACAAAAACATATGTTTAATTGTTTTAATTTTCGCCCGTATCCAATCTGTCCGAACCACGCAAGTTTGATTCTCACCGGGTGTGAGATACGTAGGCAACCCTTGACGGGTCAAATCACCCCTTTTCAAAAATATAACCAAAAATGTTAAAATTTTCATTTTTTTTAATAAATAAATTGGGCAATGCCGTTTTTGTCAAAAATAGTCGAATGCTTCCGAAGGGACGATGGAAGGCTGCTTTTGTGAGAACAGCCACATTTGGTCATTTGTTAAAGATTTTGACTAGTTAGCCAATGCAGCCTTAAAATCTTCACCCGAAGTGCTGAAGGGCCGTATTTGCAAAACCGGGTTTGTTTTTGAAAGATAGGAATTTGAATGAAAAAAATAGTGTCATTTTTGCTTTTAGGTCAAATAAGTGACTAAATCGCCTTAATAAATGTGCAGGATGAGCATGACTCAAAACGAACCTTTCTCAATCATGCATAAAATCCCTTTGGAATTACGTCTGTGGTGGAACGATTTAGGAGGCGAAGGGCAAGATGAAGTCAAGAAATATTTGAAAGGGCTTACCGGTCTGCTAGAGATTGTGCCTCGGGGAGATATTATCAGAGCACTAATGACGTGTTGGGACCCGGTACATAACGTCTTCCATTTTTCAGACTTTGAGCTTACCCCAACATTAGAGGAAATAGCTAGCTACATCGGAAAAGATGAGGTTCCCTTAAGGCACAAATACTTGGTTGCCCCGAGAACTGTAGCTGTACACAGATTTTTAGACTCTCTGAAGATACGTAGGACGATTCACAACACAGATTTGGCAAATGGTTTTTGCACCCCACATTTCATATACCATAGATATGGCCACATCGGGGGATTCAATAATCCGGAAAGCAAGATATGTAACCGTCAAAAATGGGAGGAGCATAGGCGTGTCGCTTTCATGGTGGTTTTTCTGGGGCTTGTGGTATTTCCAAGGAAAGACGGAAACATTGGCATAAAAATAGCCGGGGTCGTCAGTACTCTAATGACTCAAGACAAAAGCACTCTCGCACCTATGATATTAGCCTATATCTTCCGTGTTCTTACACCCTGCAAGGCTAGGGAAGACTTCTTCGAGGGATGCGGTCTGCTGTTACAAATGTGGATGACTGAACATCTGTGCCATCGTCCTCAGTTTTTGAGTTACGGGTCTCCAGAGAAAACCTGCATAGAAGAGTTCTACACGAGGATTAAAGGGGTCAATCTGCCGGAAGGATTCACGGGTTGGACAACATACTTTCGGTCCCTCACTGCTAGTCAAATAGAATAGACATTTGGATGGTTGCCCGTTGATGAAATCATATATATGCCAGCAGCAAGGCCGCATTTCCTCTTGATGGGTCTTAGAAGCATTCAACCTTACGCCCCGTACCGGGTACTGAGACAACTCGGGAGATGCAAGATAGTACCCAAAGACGATGATCTTAGTTTGCAAGTGGTTGAGATTGGCCCCGACGAACAATTTCCTAAAGCAAAGGTTCACCAGGTCTGGAGTGAATGTCAATATTTGACGGCGAATACTTGTGTCTAGGATCGAGCCAAAGGAGAAGTGCTCACCTGATTATCAGGCTTGGTATAGAAAGGACGTGGCATTTGGAAGGCCGGCCAAAAGGCCTCACCTCCAGGAGTTTGCTGAATCGTCGCAAGAGCAGTGGGACTGGTTAGCCAAAGAAAATGCGTACAGGGCAAAAATAGGAGAGTTGGAAAAGCAGGTCCAAGACCTTAAGTTTGAAAACAACGTGCAAGCTGCGGCCGACGAGGGAGAGAAAAAGAGATTGGCTAAGGAGAATGAGGCCTTACGAGCCCAAATCCAAAAAATGAAGATAGCAGCTGAAAACCTTGTTAGGAGTGCCAAAGATGCAAAGTTTATAGAAAATTTAAGGCAAAAAGTAAATGACTACAGTTTCGACCTCAACAAAGCAGAAAGGGAACTAGCCGGGGTTCGAAAATAGTTGGCTAAAAACGCAGAGGAATGAGCCCGCATGATTTAGCAGTTGAGAAAAGAACATGATAATGAGGTTGCAAGATTAAAGAAAAAGGGTCATCACCGCAGAAAACAGAATGATCAAACAAGCAAAAGAGTTCAAGGTTGAATGGGAGCACTGCTATACAGCTTTAGCACAATTAGAAATGGACCTGCAACAACTCCAGGAGCGGAATCAGCAGACTTTGGAAGCCAGGGCCGAACAAATAGGGCGGCTGCTTCAGGAAAAAGGCATAATCAGAGAAAGGATCCTAGCTATTGCTCACTACATCACCAGAAAATGCCAAATGTGCGAGAATATGACTCAGACTACCTTCTTTGCCTCAGTGATGATATTTGTGAAACAGATAATGAGTGACCTGGACAGACTCCAAGGGGAACTTGCACATAGGCCCGCGGTGAGACCGAACAATATCCCGCGGGCACCAAGAGCTTTAATGTATTCATGAATTGTCATTAGAGTCTGTATTTTCTTTCATTAGAGTCTGTCGGTTATCTGAGTCTGTACTTTATTTTCAAGTCAGTCTGCACTTTCATTTTAAAGTAGAATAATTATTTTTGTAGCCCGTCTTGTCGATTAAAGTTTGTTAGTTGTCTTCATACGTCAGTCTCGAGTCCTTGTAATTGAAATGTTTGGCTATTATTAAAATTGAAAATTCCAAAAAATATGGTCCATATTTTACATTTATTGCATTTGATCTGATTCAGGCATGGGCACGATGCATAGGCAATCCCTATAGGATCCGACCATAGCCATATAAAAGAGGAAAATACAGTGAGAATAAAAGCCAAAATAAAAAAAAGAGCGGAGCGATAAAAGAAAATGGGAGAGAAAAAGAGAAAAGATCCGCAACAAAGAAACAATGGCAAAATAAAAGAAACAAGGCAAGGATAAAAGAAAGATGTCACAGTCAAAGCCGGGATGACGCAAGCGGTCGAGCAAACGCATGTTAGAAACCAATAACTGCCTAGGCGCATTCAAGCCCAAATGTGCGATTATCAATTTGATTATGATCTAACCACTAACAACGTTGTTGTTGATGATGAGTCCAGACAGGTGGTTCAGTTGACTGGCATTCTGGCAATCCACCCATACAACACTCGCTCTAAAGATAAGTCAAAAATGGTCAACCAAGAGTTAGAAGCAAGCATTCTCGACCCATCTAGGGAGGAAGAAGTTGTGGATGTCAATGCCATGAAAGAAGAGATGTATAAACTGAAGCAACAGATGGCCGAAATGTACCGGGCTTGGGCAAAGGGACACCCACTACCAGCTTATCCTGCTAACCCTTCCTACATCCCACAAGACCCCCCTACAGTGAATTCCTCTCCGGCCTACCCTGCTTACCAGCAATACTATGCAACTACTTCCCGAACACCACCTCCTCCGCCACCCAAACAAATCCCATGCCCCCCACCCCCGACCACTCCCGTGTTTATGGCTCCTCCACCCGCCACATTACAGAGATCTTCTAGTGAACCCCGGTTTCAAACCCAGGAAACCCACTATTACCCACCAGAACCTACCTTCAAACCACCAGAACCATATCCTTACACTCCCCGTCTTGATATCTCAGCTGAAGAAAAGGAGCCTCCTAAAAACCCCGAGCAGGAAGAAATGAAACGAAAGGTGAAAAGCTTGGAACAATCGTTCAGAAATATGCAAGGTCTAGGAGGACATGTGAGTGTCGCGTACAAGGACTTGTGCTTGTTTCCTGACGTCCAATTGCCTACGGGATTCAAGTTACCAAAGTTTGATCTGTATGAGGGACATGGTGACCCAGTAGCCCATCTGCGGGGATTTTGCAGCAAGATGAGAGGTGCTGGTGGAAGGGATGAGTTATTAATGGCATACTTTTGTCAAAGTCTCAGTGGTGCTGCTTTGGAATGGTACACACGGCAAGATCATGTTCGATGGTACACATGGGATGATTTGGCCCAAGCATTCACAGGCCATTTTTAGTACAACTTAGAGATTGTTCTGGACCAGCTGTCATTGACCAAAATTGAGAAGAAGCCAGGGGAAAGCTTCAAGGAGTACAGTTTTCGGTGGAGAGAACAGGCTGCCAGGGTTGATCCTCCAATGAAGGAAGGCGAGATGGTCAATTATTTTCTGCAGGCTTTGGAGCCTACTTATTATGGTCATCTGGTGTCAGCAGTTGGGAAAACTTTTGATGAGGTAGTAAAAATGGGAAGTATGGTGGAAGAGGGTCTCAAGACTAACAAAATTATGAGCTATTCAGCGATTAAAGCAACTACCCAGGTCATCCAGAGTGGCACTGGAGGGGCGTTGGGAAAGAAGAAAAAGGAAGATGTTACAGTAGTAGAATCAAGATCTTGGTCCAGGGGTCCATCACCATATTACCACCAACCACGCCCCCATCCCCAAACCTACCCACACAACCCATATGGCCCGCCACAACACTACTATCCACCTCTCATTCCCCAATTTTCAGTTCACCACGCCCAAACATACCCTCAACCTCAGGCACCCTGGCGTGCACCCACCCCACAAAATACCTACCACACTCAAAACACATACCCACCTCCGAGAACCTATAGAAACCCCAATGGAACCGGTTTTTGACCCAACCCTGCTGCCAAGAATGATAGGTTGCAAAAGAAGAAGACTTTCACTCCGTTAGGAGAATCTTATACCAGTCTATTCCACAGATTGAGACAGTTGGGCATGTTAAATCCAATTGAATCCAAATTGCCAAATCTTCCCCCAAGGAACCTGGACTATTCGATGAATTGTGAATATTGCTCAGGTGCTCCGGTACATGACACAGAGAAATGCTGGCATTTGAAAACGGCCATCTAGGAGCTCATTGATACCCGCCGAATTGAAGTACAGGCTCCGAAGACGCCCAACATCACTCAGAATCCATTACCAACCCATCATGAGACTCACATGATCGAGTTAGTGCAGAAGGGAGAATACAAAAAGCCTTCACAAACCATAATGATGGTCAGGGCCAGTGAGAACAGAGCAAATGAGAAAGTAATGAGAAGGCATTGGTCACAGTAGAATAGACAGTCAGCAAACCAGTGATGGCAGTAAAACAAGAACCCGTTAAAGTACCAGGAGCGGTTGTTAAGCCTGTCGTGATTGTAAAGGGCGCTCGTACAGAGCCGGTTATCATCAAACCGGTGACTCAGTTATCAGTGTTTAGTGAAAAGGCCGTCCCATGGAACTATGACCGAGTGACTGTGATGTACAAGGGGAAGGAAGTTAAAGAAAAAGTTTGTGAAACCCATGGACTGACCCGTTCAGGGAGATGCTTTGCCCCTGAAGAGCTGAGAAAGGTTAAAGCAGCCAAAGACAATCCAGCACCAGTAAAGAGGGCCATAACTGAAGAAGAGGCTGAAGAATTCTTAAAGAAAATGAAGGAGCAAGATTATTCCATTGTAGAACAGTTGAGGAAAACTCCAGCGCAGATTTCACTGTTGTCTCTATTGATTCATTC
>MU732751.1:15074-36501 GCA_026770625.1 Nicotiana glauca | reverse complement strand
ATTTTCAATTAAAACAATAAAAAGCTAAAATGAACTATTTTTTCCGATTTTTCTTCCATTTGTTTTTCTCAAAATACATTAATATTAAAAAATTATAAAAATTAAAAATCTTAATGCATATGCATATTTTGTATTTTTAATATGAATTACTATATGACCAACTAACACAAAGAACGCAACAAAATTCTTAAAATTGTCAAAGTCATTTTATTTGACATTTTTGGAATAATTTGCTTAGGGTAAAAATCACGTGCTCACACCCCCTAAGTCCAAAATAACCCAATGGAGCTAATGGAACTGACAAAACTCTATTTCGGAGCTTCCTTCACACAGTTCTGACTACGGTCTAAATCTTAAGACTTAAGCTTTCGTTTAGGGACTAAGTGTCCCGAAACACTCCAAAAACCAAAACGAAACCTCTCGGAAAGTCACATAAGCAGAAATAGATACAGGGGAAGAAGTAAATGGGGGATCGAGGCTAGTACTCTCAAAACGACTGGCCAAATCGTTACACAAAGTCTCTATTAGATATTCGAGCCTACCAGTACGCTCATTTGTTGCACAATTAATGGTGAGAAACTTGCCATAATTAATCTCTTCCGAGATAAAGGTTCTTACAGAGGTGAAGGAACCCATCTCACATAAAATAGTTAGAAATTTCGCGCTCCATTAAGCGTAAATCAATAGTATTGAAAATTAAAACAGAATTTAAATTGTGAAGTACTATAGTTTTAGTTTGACTATGAGAAAAACGGACTTTCTTGAATCTCCTTGTTGTAAGTTCAGCACACAAGCATCCCAATCAGGGGTGACTTAAGGGGAAGGTTAGTAAATCTTTTGCTTTAGGCCCCTTAAATTTTGGGGCCCCAAAAATACTTTTAGTTGTGTTCTATATTATTTTTGCGTAGACAATATTGAAGTTTATATAAAATCCTTATAAAAGTAGAAAGAAAGATTGTCTATTTTTTAACAATACAAATATTATAGAACTTTGAATTAAGTTACTCAAATCTATATATTGGTAAATAATATTTTTTATAATAAGATCCATGACTTGAATTTTCTTACCGATATAAATATTAGTACTCCGTAAACTACAAACAAAAAGAAAGAAAAAATCAATGTAAATATTAATATTATATTTTATAAAATAACTACAGCATCAACAATGTAAAAAGAAAAAAGGAAAGGCTCCTCATTAAAATTTGGTTTTATGCTACAAATTTTATTGAGACGTCCTTGTGCCTAGTATCATGAGAATAACTTATGAAGTTTGCAATGACGTGTCTATATAACGACCTGACCAGTCGTTTTGCTTTTTAGATTCAGGTTCCCTTATCTAAGACTTTCCTATGTGATTTTCTTATTTTACCACCTGTGAAGATGGTTGGTTTGGCTTTTGGAAGGATTCGGTTTGAGTCCGGATCACTTAGTTCCATAATAGTGGCCTAAGGTGGTCAAGTTTGACTTGAGTCAACACTTTGAGTAAACGACCTTAAAATCGGGATTTGAAGGTTTCAAAAGATTCATAAAGGTCCGTATGATGATTTTAAACTTTGACGTGTGCTCGGATCGAGTTTAGGGTGGACCGGGGATGTTTCGGCGCTTATTGTTGAAAGTTAGCATCTTGAAGGTTTTAGAATTTTCTAAGTTTGATTTGAAGCAGAGTTCGGCATTGTCGATGTCTGTATGGGATTCTGAGCCTTGGAATAGGGTTGTATAGTGATTTTAACTTGTGCGTAAAATTTGGCATCATTCCGAGTTGTATAAGTATGATTCGTCGCATTCGGAGTTGGTTAGAAGAAGTTTGAAGTTTAGAAGTTGATTAGTTTGGTCTTTGAGATGTGATTCTTGGTTTCGATGTTATTTTATATGTTTTGAGACTTCGAGTATGTCCGGGTTATATCTATGGACTTGTTGGTATGATTGAACGGGGTCCCAGGGTGTTCGGATCACGCAGAGAATTTTTGAAGTTGGCAGATTTTTGCATGTGCTGGTGTGCTCGCGATTGTAAAGGGTTATCTGCGATCACGAAGGAGGATTTTGGAGGAGCAGATGATTGTTCTACGCGAACGCGAAAAAGGCTCCACGAACACGAGGGAGGACCTGGCTCTCCTACGCGAATGCGGAAGTCCAAGGGCGGACGCGAAGAAGGAAGTGGGCAGCGGGCTTGACAGGCGTTAAGCCAAGTGACAAGTTAATAAAAAAGCACTTGGCAACTTTAAGACAATATAAAGACTATATAATAAAAATAGATTTGAATTAAATGATAACATTTTTGAATTTGACTGAAGTATTAAATAGATTATTTTGAATTGATAATTTTTTCTTAAAACATAAATAATACTAATAGTGAAGGATATTATTATAAACAAAAGTTTTCAATCACTAAACTTAACCTTCTCCTAAAACCATCAGCCTATATTATTATTATAACTCATAAATAAATCTATTTAAGAATATCTTCAAATGGTGAAAAAAGAGTGCTAATTTTTTCCATGCACTTTGTAAAAGTCGGTGGGCTCAGGAAATTTAAGCAAAGACGGGTGCTATTCTATCATTCCGTCTACTAATTCAATCTATTTCCTCTTGTTATTCTTTCCCATATATGCTACTCCCTTTGTTCATGTGATGCCCCGAATTAAAAATAAAAGAAAGATTTCAGAATTTTTGGTCTATAAAACAAATCATAGGATTATTTTTAAGCATAAAAAATATACGTATCATTCTCTTTAGGATAAAATAAAATGAAAAATACATCACATCAACTAAAATAAAGAGGGTACATAACCAAAAAGTGGTGTTTTCATATGATTTGCATAGTATTGGTCCTTTATATCGTGTAATATTAGTAGTTAGCCACTTTTTACCCCTGATATTAGTGTCTAGCTACGATTTAAATAGCTATTAGACTTTAGTCATTCCATTTAAATGCAGGTATATTTTTTAGAAAAGTACCCCAACACACAAACAATTCCAGTAATCGATGTTGGATTTCAAATATTCTATAAGTGATACTCCAACATAGTATATAGTGGTCCGAAAAACACAATATATGTAAAATTCAAAAAATGTGATACTGGACTTTTAAACTTTCAATGGTAAAAGTAAACTGTACTGGAATTCAAATATTTATAGGTTTAAAATCCAGCAATGATACTTTATTTTGATCTTCATGACACAATCATGGAGTTCTAACTTCTACAAGTTAAAATTTCAGGATATTATTCTTGAATTCAAAAGAGGTACCATTGATGAAAATATACCTTTTAGGTTCAAATCCTAGCAACAATTACTTGTGTTTGAACCTTTATAGATCCAAATCCCAACAACAATTACTTGTGCTTTAAAAATCAGGAATCATTATCGATCGCTAGAATTGTGTTCCGTATTTTAGTTGGTGGCAAAAATCAATTTAGTCGCTACGGTATGGCAAAACTCTAATAGTGGCTACATCAACCAACTGTTTCTTTTTATTTGCCCCTTTGGTAAAAAAAATATATAAAATTAGTTTGAAATAAATGCATTTTACAAAATTGAAATAGCATTATTTTATTCTCAAATCTATTGTTGTTGCAGGAAATGATCTATACAATTTTTTATTTTTTTTTTAAAATCCCCATTTATTACCAATCTTCAGAAAAAGTTTGAAAATAGATCAAGAGTGATTTAATCGAACAACCCTTATACTTACTGCTATCAAATGACTATCTTAATGGATATACCAAAATCTTTAAAAAAACAAATAAAAAATAAAAACAATACAACATTGTACGTTTTCTTTAACAACGTTGTACTTCCCTTTGTAAATCCCAATAAATATATATAGGCAAAATACCTTAAACCACCCCTAAACTTGGCTCAAATTATTAGTATCCTCCCCGAACTATGCCCGATCGTAATTACCCCCCTCAACTTGCTTTTTGAAGCCATTAACCCCCTAGACGCTGATGTGGTAAAAAGTGCGGGTGCACTCGCCTGCCATGTGAATTTTTTCTGTATATGTGCCATTTTTTTGAAAAATAAAATATATTTTTCCTTTTTAAGAATATTACTTTTCTAGATAAAAAAAATTTCGAATATAATTTATAATAAAATATGGATAGAACTACATTATTTAGGCTAAATATTTTTATTTTGTCAAAAATAATAAATTTTTAGTTTTAAAAAATTAAATTTGACCTGAAAATAAAGATATATACAATTGAAATAAATAGTCAAGTCATCTAAAAAGTTATAAAAAAATACATAATTTAAAATTAATTATTTTGGCTATAGTTTTTTATATAGCTCTAAATTACGGTGCTCTAAAATATATATTTTTACAGATTTTACCTAAAAAGGTAAAAATACACAGTTGAAATAAATGGTCGTTGCTTCAAAAGAAGAAATAAAAAGAGTGTACAATTGCAGTATAATGCAAGTGATTCGTTTTATTTCTTGGAATTGTACACTCTTTTTATTTTTTATTTTGATGCAATGACTATTTATTTCAACGGTGTATTTTTACTTTGTAGATAAACAACAACAACAACCGAGTAAAATCTCACTAGTGGGAAAAATCTGTAAAAAAAAAGAGAGAGAGAGAGAGAGAGAGAGAACCGTAATTTAGAGCTATAAAAAAAGTTATAGCCAAAATAATTAATTTCAAATTATATATTTTTTATAATTTTTTAGATGTCTTGACTATTTATTTCAATTGTATAAATCTTTATTTTCAGGTCAAATTCAAAAAAAGATTAACTAAAATTCTGTTATTTTTGGCCAAATAAAAATATTTAGCCTAAATAATGTAGTTCTATCTAAGTGTTATTATAAATGTATTCGTAAAAAATTATCTAAACAAGTAATATTCTTAAAAAGGTGCAAATATATTTTATTTTTCAAAAAAATATCATATATATAAAAAAATTCACGTGGCATGCGAGTGCACTCACACTTTTTGCAATATTAGCGTCTAGGGGGTAATGGCTCTCAAAAGACTAAGTTGAGGGATAATTAAAATCAGGCATAGTTCGAGGAGTATACTAATAATTTGAGCCAAGCCAAATTTAGAGGTGGTTTAAGGTATTTTGCCATATATATATATATATATATATATATATATATATATATATATATATATATATATATATAGAGAGAGAGAGAGAGAGAGAGAGAGAGGCAAAGATGTAAGAAGTGCGGGAAGATCAGGTTTGAATATCAACCAACAATTTCCTTCAAATGTTTTTTTTTTTTGTGTGTCGGAGCAAAATACTCGCCCTGATTTCTTTTATTGGTGCAAAATATGCTTGTTAATCTTTTGTCATTGTCATATTCAATCGCATAGTAAAAAATGCTTAGCAGATTTATCCAATTAATCAGCAAAGGTATTCAAAATTAAAATTAAAATTAAAATTAAAATTAAAATAAAAACAATGCACCAACACCCAACAACTGATTATCAACGCAGTAAAAAACGAGATTATATGTCATTTGTCTCAACAAGGCAACCTTTACGCCTGCTCCTAATGGGATGGAGAACTGAGATTACTCCAGAATCCATACAACTCCAGAAAGGTAACGTACACTAAGACAAGATGAAACCAAAAAATTTACAATGAGAACAAAACCTCAACAATAATCATCAATAAGCGTAACAATAATTAATTGGTGACAACCTTATATTAGCCTATCGTTTGATCCCAATTTTAAACAAAGTACGCTGTACACATCTGCTGCATAAACTCACCAATCGAATGTTCGGGATCCTGAAAGCTCGGGATCCTGGCTATCAGCTCTGAATCAAGGTTCAAACCACGATGAATAGATCTCCAGAGTCATTCCAGTACAGCAACTTCTTGATCGACTCTCCAGTAGTTTGCATCGTTGAACTCTTTTGTTCCTGCCCCACCATCATCTGGGATTTCCTTTTCCGGTGGTTTAGGAACAATGCTCCTTTTCAGTGGAGCGGCTTCGCCAACAATCCCCTCTTTAAGAGCATGTTCCATCGCTTTCTCAGTACCCTCAATTTCCACACCAACAAATTCAACATCCTCTTCAAACAACGAAGGAACAGTGGCTGCTTTCTGACTAGAATCAGATCCAGATGAACTTTTGCTCGAACCAGGGGATAAAACACCATTTGGAATAGATTCTCCACTGCAACTAGAAGTGGAACTAATTGGTGGAGTTGCTATCTCCCCCGAGTTAGCAATATGGTCAGCAGAATTATTATGATCTTCAAATGGGTTCACACGGGATCCACCAACTTGAATATTTGGGGCATCTCCCCATGCTACCCATTCGGGTAGAGACCTGTCTCCAAAGGGGTCATCACTGCCTGACGTCTCAAAATGGAATGGAGTCATGTCAGCTGAGGCGACTGCTTTCTCATTCTGTTGATTGAAGTCTCCATTATTACCGGAATTGGCTCCACTTAGCCCATTAAACGTGTCTGAACTAGAACTGGGTGTTGCATTAGAATTTTTGCTCTCAGCCAATTCATCCTCTTCTCCAACTACCACTTCATCATCACTATTGCTGTTACTACTATTTGACGTTCCATTGAGATTAATATCCTCCATCACATCAGTAGGTGAGGTACTCATTGAAGCATCACCAATTCTATCATCTTGGAACGCAAACCAGTTTGAATTTGTGAACAAACTGCTGCAGAAGTTGAAAGGCGGGAGAAAAGGAAAAGATAGCCGTTATACAAACAGTGATAAGTCCTAACAGATAAAACTGAGATGTTACAACTCAGATGTTACAACTCTTAAAGCCTAGATATATTACCTTATTGCTTAAACTCCAGTAAATTTTAAACAAATATGGTGGAGATCTTGTAAAGACTACAGCATGTTAGGTCGTTTTACATGCCACCTATAAGAGATGTATGTCCGTTTTCCTGATTTTAGGTGGTGTTATGAGCTCATGTTAGTGGAGCCATGTTTTCATGCGAACTCTTCAATTTTTAACACTGTAAGACCCCAAAAAAATTAAAAAACACATTAAGTCAAATAATTGGAAAGGAACACATTTCTCTTTCTAGTTATCTGTATTCTTTGTTTTTTCCACTTTCTTTGCTAGAAGCAAATGTGCTCAAGTGACTCCTTGACAAAATTTCCTTCAGAACATTGAGAACTTGAACTCACCTCCCCTGGTCATCTGCCAACCTAAGGGATGATATCACCACTTCAGCAGACTCATCATCAAAATAAACATCCTACAAAGACACGAACATACGACTCTGATGAATACCATGGCAAGCGATAACAAATAACAAATGCAATAATGACCGGTAATATATAAGTATAATCAGGGATATGAAAGTATTACCTCATCATCTCGATCAAGAGCTCCACGCCCCTGGAAAATGCAAGAAAGACCTGAGTGAGCTGATACTGAAAGTCTCCCCATAACCAACGGTCGATATGGGGTTGCAATTCAAAAATGTTAATGAGCTTACACGTTCCTCGTTTTTCTTCTTTTTGCATGCAAACCTCACCCTCTACCACACCGTCCCAAACTTCCCCTCCCAAGAACGAAAGAAATTTACCTCTTCAGCATCATCATTATCATATATGGTGTAGCGGAATGCTTGACTCAGATTATTTGCTAAAGCGGCTACATCATAGTCTCTGTCATGAACATCTTCCTCATCGCTCTCCCTTGTTCTGTCGTGCAATGCAGTTGGTCGGCTGGTCGTACGAATAAAGGACATCAACATAAAGTCATAAACTCATTATTTTGTGGAAAAGCAGCAGAGCAGAAAAGGAATGAGCTAATAAACTTAAAAATGTCTTTGCCTCCAAAAGAACTTTTCGAAACCACCCTTAGACCTCCACTCGTCTTAAACAGTTCTTCAAATCCATGTTTATCCCAATGAAATTCTGCAAGCCTCTCTTGACAATTTCATTAACGAATTTCCCTTAGAATTTGTTTCATCTAATACAGAGACATCTTAGACACTAGATCACAACAATGAACAAGTACATTGTGTTAGATTGTTGCAAGCGAAAGCATGAGCTTTCCATTATTCCTAGCTTATCCCACCCGCCCACATTTCTCTTTTCCCCATTTTCTACTTCCTCCTCATATTTGAATATTCAAAAACTTGCGGAGAAGGAATTACGGACAGGGATTGCAACGCTTGTTAGGCCACCAACACCAACACTATAATGAATGACTTGCTTGAAGTATCCGATATTTTCAAACTTCATTTGTGCATACTCAATTACTTTTCCATTCTGCACTACTACTGTACCGGGGCATCATTTAACATATATATAAAAAGCCCAGAAACTGTTCCAAGCAGTAGCTTCAGTAAAATAATTGTCCAGCTTCAGATCTTAAAGTATAATGCAGACAACCATTATGGTTGATTTCATATTGGCAATCAAGTAGCAGAATCAGAAAAAAGAGAAGAACCTTACCCACAAGCCCAGCGATAGACATTTTCTATTGTATTACGCTCCTGTAAAACAGTAGTATGCCAATCCCTCCATTCCATATTATTCTGGAGTACAGAGTGTGCAGAAAAACAAGTGAGAACAGCAATATCATTATTAAGAGACGATACCAATATCAACAAATAAGTAGCACGATACCAGAGAGAATCAACAATATCAATACCAAAGGCCAAGAGAATCAGCATATCAATACCAAAGGCCATCTCGAAATAAACTCTGCCCCCATGAGGAGCGATTATTGATTCATGAAAAGGAAATTTTGGGTAACAGATCATTCATACTATTTCTATTGCCATGCACAGCAGAATATATGTCAATGCAGTCACCAAATTTGTCAAAAAGGAACCATGTTTCAGTGCACAATTTTTTTAAGAATTTCTGGAGTGTGGAAAGGCAAGTAATTGTTTGTTAAAATTTTCCAGTGGCCCCGTGAAGTTTCCAAAAAGAATGTTATCTTATCTTAAAGGAAACACAGTAAATTTTAACATAAAGTTTCAGTAATAATTAATTCAGACAAAGACTCGGGACCTAGGTTTAGAGAAGCATATCAAGCAACCAAATTATATATGACGAACCTCGAGATGTGGTCGAATGCAGTTATCATTGTTTGCCAACTGAACGAGTTTGTTAGAAATCCTAGTTATATGCCCTATGTTACCTAATCGGGGTGCTCGTCTCCCAGTAGCTGGTAAGGTGGGCTGCATCAGTTAAAAACACCATGAAACACTCACATGAGTCATTACCAGCATTAAAACTGCACTGTTCAAATTAAACAGACACATCAAAGGATTTTGTTGCTTCACAAAGATTAACCTGATTTTCTTCACCAGAAATTGTAGGCTGTTTATCTGTTTGAATAATTTTCCCAATCAAATTGCACTCTTCAAAAAGATGGTCGACGATTGCAATGTTCTTGCTTTCCAAGCATGAGTAAATTATACTCTCAACATGATGATGCAACGCATTGTTATAAGGGTACCTAGACAGAAATTAAGTAAATAGTAAGAATGTCAAACAAGAAATTGATTTTAAAAAATTCAAGAATACGGATGTAAGAACGTTCAGTCCAAACAATTTATAAGGTAAAGAATCCAGGTACATTGACATAAAATCTTACTCAAAAAAGAGATTCAGGACCCTCTCAATTGTTCCGGAGCTAATCAATTCTTTCTCCGCAACTTCATTGCCAGTTTTCAGTAGCACAGAAATGAATTCAACAATCTACAAGGAAGATACGACACTTCTACGATGAGATCAAAAGACTTGGACAAGATTACTAACTCAATAGACCACAGACACCAATGCTGCAAGCATTCAAGAATTGGATGTACTTATTCAAAGCCTAATATCCCAAGTACTAGAACCTGATAAAAATATGACAAGTTGCCATCAGCCCAACATACACAAGATGTACAACTCCTTTGCAAGAGAAGATAAAAATATTAGATCCCTATACAAAAAGAGGAAACATCATAATAGTGAAGTTCTCTCTTCGCATATCCTCCTGGGGGAAACGAATCAAATGGAAAGGAATAATAGAAGCCATCCCAGTTTGTTCCAAGAACGTAACCAAGACAAACCTTTAAGCGATGCTTTCCCAGAGGCGGCCTGAGTTCTCCATATGTTGTTGGCAGAATCTTCTCATCAGATGACACATTCAACAGCTCAAGCAAGCCACCTGTGCCATAAATGATGCAAAGTTTATTATACTGTTCAAGATGAGATTCAAATATAAGAAATTAACAAATACAAGTAGCATTCTACTAGTAATTTTTTTCTTCCTTTTGCCAGGTGGCAGTACAGAATCACTTTGTAGAGGCATTGCATTTTTTACAATTCTTTACCAGCTGGTCTCTAATACAGAACTTGAAATTGACCTCTAAATGGTAGGACACAGTTATACAAGTATTCAATAACTCAAAACCGTACGAACTTCCACAATCCACAATCGGAAAACTTACTGAGTTTAGGAAGCATTGCATCAATAGTGTCAGGATTGGCATGCACGGGAGACTCATAAACCTGCTGGTTCCGGAAAGAATACATCATAGTTGATGGAATTGATCGTTTAGGATCAAGCAGAGATATGCAGACAGACAACGAATGGACAAGGGAGGACTTCAAATGTGAGTCTTCGAGGGCATGACCAAATATCCTGGCTACAAAACTGCATCCAGAAAAAGTTGCAGAAATTAATGAATTAAACTTACAATATATAGAAAAGATCCCAAGACACATATCTACTTCAAAGTATTAAAAAAAAATCCCACAAACCTTGGGCTGGATAGTTTGGTGGCCAGGGGGGATGGTGTGTTTCTGGTTATTGCACATAGTGCTTCTGCTGCATTAGCATGTACTTCGGGAGAACTCTGAAGGGGCAAAAACAATGTATCACGAGATTCGAACTTCGATCGTCATTCCGTAAAAGACCAAGTCGCAAAGTGCTTCCACACATAACTTAGAAATCTATGAACTATTACCAAGAATTAAGAATGATAAAAGAAAAAATAAATTTTCCAGTCAAACAATTAAGGTGGAGCAACAAGGACATGCATTCATAATTGGAGGGGATTTGGCCCAATAGTTCAGTGGTATGGTAACAGGTATTCCTATCAACTACTGAAAGACATCTAAGATCCTTCTGCTACTAAAACCAAAAGGCTATTAGACTCTGCGCACCGCTGAATAACCAACAGCCTAAGCATTTAAACCAGGCAAAGCATGGTTGGATGGATGATTGATAAAGGCACTACGATAATACTCGTGATCATATAATACTCTGGAAAAGACACACCCAATACTAGAATACTCTGTAAACATTTTTCACTAGTATATACATCCACAACCACCAGCACATCGAATTGACATAAAATCACGTAATTCTTGACTTACAGAGGGGCTCAATTTGTCCACTATCATTTCTAATAAGCTGCTGTCAGCCAACCATTGCATTACATCCATAGTACTGGGGTACATATGATCATCAGCCCCTACAAGTCGCACCAAAACCTACAAAGAAAGGATTTATTTAGAGGAAAAGAGTGTCTTCGCTAGATCAACCATCATGATTTGACTTTATTAATGATTGCGTTAGATGGTAGAATGAAAACCAAGCTTACTAACCTCCATTATGGATGTTATACCAATCAAATCCACCATTTGTTGAAAAACATCATGATGGGCCTGTAACAAAAAATAAATAAACACCAAGTTCTTAAGAGGAAAAGGGGAGACAAAATGCATTTAAAACAAGCATTTACACATTTCAAAGCAATCCAATATGCATTAAATCAATTTCTATGCAGAGTTTGCAAATGGAATGGCCTAATTATGGATCTTAAGCACTAATTCCCGCCCAAAAACAAGATGCCTGAGGCAAACTTTCTTACATTAGCGAGCTCTGTGTTCAATAAACAGTTTAAACATGTGATGAACTCATGATCCTCCTAGCTTCACCACCCATTAAACCGGATTAAGTAGATTTGCATGAATACACATCAATATCAACTTCCCCAACAGATTCAGACAACTTCGTTAAAAACATAATGAAGATTCCGGACTCTAAAACTACTCGTTCCCAGCATAACTTAGTTCAACTTTCATCAAAAGAAGGTAAATGCCAAGCAGCGAAGCACAAGCTTCCAAATAATGCGAATGAGTTATGCAGCTTTAGTATTAGAAATTGTAGGCTTCCGGAATATAAGATGAGTTGGAATTTGGAAAATGAAGCAACGGCTTAAGCTCAAGATGGAACAGAAGATAAACTCCGACACATGGAAAAAACTATTAGAAGAAGAAATGGGAGTATGTCAATAGCTTGTACAATTCATAATGTGCAATAAAAATACTAGGCAAACCTGAACATAATTCATAAGTGGAACAGTCTTCCGCACCATAAGGCATATCACCACCTACAATGCAGCAAGAACTACATAAAGCAACTTGTTTTAGACCCAAAAAAAATGATTCAACAACTAAGATCAAGGTATTTTGTCTGGATGAGTCAAATTTTACCTTACTAAAATACCCAGCCAGCAAGGCGCTATGCGGACGACTTGGTTCCAAAAAGGAAAAGAGCAAATTCATTAGCTGCAGCAAGACAGAGAGACGATTGAAACATCAGAGCAAGAGAACTTCATATCTTACTTAAATTATCATGACTGCATCTTCTGAATACAATACCTCTTCATCATCCACTAAGGTCTTAAGGATGACATCAATTTCACAGGTAAATATCTCACAGGCAATGAAAGGGAACCTAGAAGGTGAAACAACATTAAAACCAAGGAAAAAGTGTTGCTAAATTACTATATTTAAGAAACTTCAGACACTTGCAAATACAACTACTGACATAACAGTTAAAGCGAGGTCATGTCCTAGAAACTTACTTAAAAGTTCGTTTGCTATCGGCATCCTCGGAAGGCTCTTCAATAATGTAGTGCAGCAACTGCTCAACCTGGGTCCTCTCTCTCAAACTGAAAAACGAAAATGATAACCATCTTACTGTGAACTTCAAAATTTATAGCTGAACTAATAAACAATTAGTCAGGAACTACATTCTCTCCTGGGGGCATGCTAAATTAAAAGCATCTATATAGTTTGAAGTGGGAGAAATTTTACAAATTTACGAGACGACTGTTCAAAGCTTTGCATTCTTGGATGATCTCTTCTTCATCAAGCAGCTCTTCCAAAGTGAAGTTTTCCTTGTCTAATACTGCTTCAACCTAGAATTCCAAGGGAAAAACAAGTCTTATCATAAGCAACAGTACTCACCAGGATGGAAAGAAAGTCAACAGAAAGAGCAAACAAACACACACTGCATTAAGGTAACAGCTTCATTGAACAGTATTTACAGCACGAGCTAGGCTTAGTCAATGTCGGAATAAGAATAATGCAACACCAGGTTATGCAAGAAAGAGATGTACATAAAATACTAGGAGTACCATATAATTACATTACAGAATACTCCTGCCAGCAGATAGTGCTTACAGCTATAAAAAGATTCAGCAATCCGAAAAATACTCCAACTAAAAAACCGTTATAAATCGCATAGATCTTCACTTTTACCAAAGTTCGTCCCTTTTAAAACTTTCTTATTTCTTTTCATTGATTTTATTTTTTTATTTTTTTTATTTTTTTTTGTTTTGTTAGATTTGAGAGTTATCATCGTGAATTCAATTAACATGCAATACTATTACGATTCTACTCACATTTGAATTCACTTTTTATTCCAGGTGAGCCAAATTATAAAATCAAATGAAACTTAGCTCAAAACTAAAGTGTCATTAACTAATTATGACAAGCTAAACAAAGTAAAACGACCCCAAGAAGTAACTTTACGAGCAAAATATAACGGAAAATATAAAAAAAAATTGAGTCGATAAAATTCTATTAGCTCAATCTATTTGAACAGTAGATAGAGATGGATCCAGAAACATACTGGAGAACAAGAGGATAGAACTGGAAGCTTCCAAAACATATTCGAATCAGATAAACGGCGAGCTACACAGCAGGCGTCGAACAGATCTGTAAACCCTAAAATTGAATCTAGAGATTCGAGATGGAGGACGGAGAGGTGAGGGCTTTTTCAAGTATTTGGAAGCAAAAACCCTAGCTTAGCTTTTGAAGATCAAAACAAAGCGGAGCCGTAAATACCGATAGAGGAAGATAGAGAGAGAGAGAGTTTTTGTCATCAAAATGGCAGAGGAGAAACGAGGGCTACTATAATGTTGAGGACGCAAAAGTACAAAACTACAAATTGAATTCACGAAAACTCAATAAATTATTAAATATAAATGACTAAGGTAAAAATGTACATTTGAGTCTTTACTACATTGTTATTTGTAAATATTTAATTAATATTCCTTTTTTTTAACTGTAAGTTGTAATGAAATGTATGATTTAATACAAATTATTTGAATCTAAACAATTTTTGAGGAACATAAGATGCATCGACATGCCCCAAATTAAGCTTTCAATTTCTCTCCAACTCTTTCCCTTTCCTAACATGGACCCTTCCTTATTCACAACACATATCCCGTCGGAACCTCCGGACAAACACAATCAAAATTCAAATGGACGTTGAAATGCTTCAACCAACCCACTCCTACAAGGAAATGCTTTTAGACAAACCGGCAACCCAACAAATCGAACATTATGAAAATGACATTCCCACGAATTCAGAGAAGGATAAAGGGAAAAAAATTGAAGGTCCAATCCCTTTTTGCCGGGATGATAAACAACGCCTCTACCTCCTGTGGCGCTACTCCGTAATCATCAAGGTCTTTAGATGAAAAATGTTGCACTACTATCTTTGTCCTAAACTGATTGAACTATGAAAACCATCCGAACAGTTAATTTTTATTGACCTAGGATGGGACTTCTTCATGGCCAAATTCAGCTTAGAAGAGAATATGGTTAAGAAGACTCTTCACCTAGGACAATGGTTCATCTCAGGAAACTTTCTGTTAGTGCGGAAATGAGAATCAAAGTTTGTCCCACAAGAGGCTACCCTTTCATCTACTGCCATCTGGATTCGCCTCCCACAATTGCCAACAAAGTTCTATGATAAAGACATTCTTGAAGGAGTGGGAAGAAAGCTAAGTAAGTTATTGAAAATTGACTAATGCACCTCCTCCACTCTCAGGGGACGTTATGCTCGCATTTGCATCCAAGTTCCCCTGAAAATATCGATTGAAACCTCAGTCATAATAGGAGACCATAAATAGGCAGTGATCTATGATACCTCAGTCCCAAATTGATGGTCAAGTGCGGAATGAGCTTAGTGTCCCTCCAAACTTACGGTCCCATCAAGCCTATACTGAAACTGACCTAGTCTTGAGTCTCAAGAGGAAAACCCCTCTGTCTCCATCGAGGTGTCCGCAAGGAACAGGGAACCCTCAGGAGAGTCTCCACCACCAACCCCCACCAACCTTAATGAATTACATCATATGGAATATTAGGGGTGATAATAATACTGAGTTCAAGCGGCATGGTATGGAAATGGTGAAGATGCACACGCCAGCCATACTCGTCCTTCTTGAAACCAAAATGGCTGATCACAAGAAGTTGGAAGAGGAGCTCCAGTTCAACATGATTTTCTAGTCATCAGCTATAGGCCTGTTTGGGGGGTTGTGTTTATGTGGAAAGAGGATTATGTGAGTGTTGAAGAGGTGGCCACCACTCCCCAAGGTATCCATGCAATGGTGAAGGTACTTCCTAATCATTCTCCATGGCTTTTCTCTGCAATCTACGCAAGCAAATTCTAGCTAATAGGAAAATTCTGTGGGAGAACTTAATTTCAATCTCCAAAATCTCACAAACAACTGGTTTTTGGAAGGAGACTCCAATGAAGTCTTAACGGCTAGGGATAAATTTGGGGGCAATCCCATAACCTCTAGTCACAATAACCTGTTTTGGAACTGTATAAATGAATCCAATCTCCTAGATCTAGGTTACAAAGAGAGTAAATACACATGGTCAAATAAGAGATACAGTAACAGGGCCTCTCTTATCCTGGAAAAAATAGATAGATATTTTGCAAATGAAAGTTGGATCAAACAATACCCTGAGACTACTGTTTTGCACCTTCCTAGGACCCACTCTCATCGCTGCCCATCCAAGTTAGCCTGGTAGGGTCATCCTCCAACAACCTGACTAGTCCCTTTAGATTTAAGTCAATGTGGGTTAGCCACCCATCCTTCCCTAACATCATCAATAAGGCGTTCTCTGACCATTCCACTATCCTCCAATCCACTTATTCTTTTAAAAAAATTGTTACTAAATGGAACTGGGACACCTTTGGTAACATCTTCCATCAGAACAGAAGAATTCTTGCAAGAATTTCAAGAATCCATAGATCCCCTAACCACCAATTTAGTAGCTATTTGTTAAACCTAGAAACTAATCTGGCTAGTGAGCTTAACCTAATCCTAAAAAATAAAGAGGATTTATGGAAGCTCAAATATAGGATTAACTGGCTCAACGAGGGTGATGCTAGCACAAGATTCTTCCACATCTCTACCTTTAATAGAAGAAGAAGGAACATAATCCCCTCACTTAAAGAAGAGAATGGAAATTGGCTCCGTGATCAGCGTGATATCCAAATAACCATAATGGGCTTCTTCACGGATCTCTACACCTCATCCCACTCCCAAGCCCTGATGGCCACCACCAATCATCTCACCATGTCCCACACTCCGTCTGATTCCCAAAGAGACACTCTAGACAGACCTTTAGAGTTGGGTGAAATAAAAAGGGCAATCTTCTCCCATAAACCCTTCAAATCTCCTAGCTCTGATCGCCTCCACCCTTTCTTCTATCATAAATTCTGGGACATAGTGGGAAACTCTGTCACAACTTTCTGCAATAAGTGCTTTTCCACTAGCTCCATGGATGAAATCATGAACCAAACCCTGTTATGCCTCATCCCAAAATGTCCTCAAGCATCAATACTGAAAAGCTTTAAACCAATTGGTCCGTGTAACACAATATACAAGACCACCACTAAGATTATTGTAAATAAAATTAAACCACTTTTGCCTTATATCATTGGGCCTAGCCAAGCCAGTTTCCTATCCAACAGGAAAGCCTGTGACAATGCCATCATTGTCCGGGAATACATTACTCACTTTAGAAAAATGAAAGGAAAGCATGGCAATGCGATCCTCAAAAATGATCTTGAAAAAGCCTTTGACAGGCTGGAGTGATCCTTTATAAGAGACACCCTTCATGCTTTTAATTTCCTTCCAGGCTTGTCCAAACTCATTATGTCTTGTATTAGTTCTTTATCCATCTCCATTTTTGTTAATGGTGAAAAAACTGAATCTTTCAAGCCTACTAGAGGCATAAGGCAGGGAGACCCAATATCTCCCTACCTTTTTATAGTGTGTATGGAAAGATTATCTAGGTCCATTGATAATGCTGTCCTGGACAATCTATAGCAACCCATAAGTATTAGCAGATCTAGCCCTAGGATATCTCACCTCTTCTTTGCAAATGACCTCACCCTCTTTGCTAAAGCAAACTACAGAAACTGCAATACCATCCTCTCTATTCTTCAGAATTTCAATGATTAGTCAAGCTAGAAAATAAACCTTACGAAGTCCAGAGTTCTCTTCTCCTCCGATATATCTCAGGACTCTCTAGAGAACCTCACCAACTCACTGTCCATTCAAGCCACCACATCCTTTGGAAAATACCTGGATTTTCCCATTTTTCACAAAAAATCAACCAGTGCTGACTTTCAATTCATAATTGATAACACGCAATCCAAGTTGGCTGGATGGAAAACAAGCTGCCTAAGTATGGCTGGTAGAACTGTGCTAGCCAAGACATCCTTAGATAACATTCCTTGTCATGTCATGCAATATATCAATCTACCCACCAAAGTTACCAAACAAATTGATAAAATCTAAAGGAACTTTCTATGGGGCACCACCCCTGAAAAGAAAAAACTGCACCTAATCAAGTGGGATAAGGTCACTAAAAAAAAGTCTGATGGAGGATTAAAGCTCCAAAAAGCTGACCCTAAGAACAAAGCATCTCTCACAAATCTTGCCTAGGGGACTTACCAAAATACCAACAGCTTATGGGCAAGAATATTCATTCATAAGCATTGCAACATAAGCCCCACTCAAAGGATAACTATAACCTCTAGATATCTTAGGTACCCCAAGTCTCCTACTTGGCAGTGCATTCTAAAGGGTTGGGAAACTTGCTGCAAAGCAAGCAGATGGGTAGTTCACGAAGGAAATAAGGTAAGTTTTTTGAATGACACCTGGATTCCCAACATCCGGCAATTAGGGAATTGATTGAGGGCCCTCTAACTCAAAATGACCTAAATGCCAAGGTTAACCCAGTCTATATATTTAGGGGTTTGGAACTTATCCACATTAACAATGGATCTCCCTCCCCCCTCCCAGCATCCTAAACTTGTTAAACTCTGTCTTCAATCCCCCAAATCCTACAAAGGAGGACACCCTCATATGGGGTTTAACTTCCAGTGGCCACTTCTCAAACAGTTCTACTTACTCTTTCCTAAGTAAGGCAGCCAACAACCTTGATATAAGGTTCCTTCATATGGATATGGAAGCTCTAAGCTCCCAATAAAATAAAAAACTTCATCTAGCTCCTTACCTATAAGAGACTTCACACAAAGAGATACCTCCACATAATAGGGGTAAACTGTGATCCTTACTATTCTTACTACAACAATGATCAAGAAACGATTGACCATATCTTCTTTGAGTGATGCAGTACTCTTTTGGAATTACCTCCTCTCCAAAGCCTCTAATGAAAATAGACTGTAGAGACCAAGCTTCTCTGCTCATCAGTGACCATCATCTTGGAATTCAATAGGAATAAGTCTTTCAATAGCATCCTTTTCTGGGAAAATATCATCCCCTTCTGCTTTTGGCACATCTGGTTAACCAGAAACATCAATCTCTTTAACAACAAAAAAGAACTTACCAATTCTTCCAACACCATCTCCAAAGCAACTGAATACTTCGTGTTGACGAAAAATGGTTCTTCCAAGATAACTCATCAAATCACAACCAAATGGGAGCCACCAAGAAGAGGATTCTACAAGCCGAACACATATGGAGCAGCTAAAAAGAATCCAGGGATATGAGGAATAGGAGGAGTTTTTAGAAGCCACAATGGAGATTGGATGATGAGGTTTATGGAGAATATACCCCACACAACCAACATTATGGCAAAATTGAAGGCCCTCATAAAACGACTCCAACTTGCGGATCAAAATAACCTGGTTCCCCTTGAAATCAATACTGACTCATATAAAATTATCCAAATGCTAATGACATGTAGCCTCACTTATGATTCTATAATTTGTGAATGCAGATCATTAATATGCAGGATGGACAGGATAGTGGTGAAGCACACTTACCGGGAGCAGAATAGGGTCACAAATGCTTTGGCTAAGGAAGTAGCAAAGGCAGCTTTTTTGAACAGATCTATTACTCTACCAGTTCCTCCGATGTTTGCCACTGATGTATTTTAGGCAGACACCCTGGGAACTAATTTGGTTAAATTTTTTGTGGGTTGTAATATGGAAACAATTCAAAAAAATATTTCTTCAGTAGTGGTACTCTAATACCCAAACAATGCCTCATATGTATAATACCTTTTGCTAACTAGCTATATATAAATATTCCTTTTAACCAAAAAATAAAATAAAATAATATTTTGAGATCGTCTCATGTATTTCGCCAAAATCTCATGTAAGTCAATTATAGCATGCAAGAATACTAAAAAATGACAAGAACTTTTTAACTTCCATTCAGTTATGTATATATTGGGTGTGGTCGGTGATTTTAGACCATAAAGATAAAAAAAATGGTGAGTCAATAGCTGTGATAAAGTTTGATTAAATATTTGTGCATTATTTTGCAACTTGTATCCATACATAGAAGTATACGAATAATAATGTTTGTGGTTTCAATTTCTTGTAGTACTTCTAAAATTATTGCAGAACAAAGTTACTAATGTCTGTCAATTTCACAATGTAAGCATTATTTTTGTATATTACTAATCCTTTGTTAGTATATTTTTTCAACATATGTACATCCTATTTGGTAGTGTACTATGTAAAACTAATACTTAGCAAATCAATATATTAGCAATGTAGTGATTTTTATACTTACATTACAATTTTTTTTTTAAATTATGCAATGCTTTAATACACCAAATCATTCAGCATAACTAATCCCAATATCATTAATACTAGCATTAATAATACACTATTCAATACTATGCTTATATCTCCCACCAAACGACACCTTAGTAACTTTATTTAACCAAGTTATGTCTAGTAGTCACAGACGGAGCCACATTGAACCAAGGGGTGTCAAGCAATACTCCTTCGCCGGAAAATTACATTATATTGCTAGATAAAAAATTTATTTTATATATATTTACAATACATTGACTCTTCTTGACTTTTCGATATATCTAATTATTTATATTTTGACATTTCTTGATGCAAATTCTGACTCTGCCATTACTAGTAGTATATGTTAATTTCAACTATTAGTACTTCTCTATAGTGAGTAGTAATTTAAACAAGAACACAAGTTCCTATAGAAAGTGCAGCTTTTTGTTATGCTGTCGCTAGATATATTTACTAAAGTATTTAATATTGTCAAAATATTAAATTGTTGTATTAAACATAAAATGTTAGATAAAGAAAAATTGAAATTAGATGGACCAATCAAGAAGAATTAAAAATGGTTAAGTATGTCGAGAAAAAAAGGAATTAATTATGTGATGAATCTTATTAGTCATCATTTCATTAAAAGAATTTTCATGCAATTGGATTATAAAAAAAGGTAAACATCCTACTATCTCTTGGTTCCTTCACCTGAAAAAAAGGAATACTTTGCATAATGAGGAGTAGAGAAAAATCTACCGCGGATGACAGAAGATATTACTACTTTATATTATAATACCTGATTAACATCGGCAAAATCTTATGATCATTTTAATTTAAAAAAAAATGATAACTACATGTTTAATCACAAAAATTTGTAATTAAAGTATTTTAAAACTTTGAGAGAATCGTATTAAAGAATTGTTTTGACTTTTCACTCTACGTACAAATCATAATTGAGTTACTCCATTTTCTTAAGAAAAGGAGTAAAAAATCTATAAGGAGAGGCTACTCATACTTGATAATTTTATATATGCCACTATGCATCATTTATATCGTCCGATGTTTCCTCTTTTTAGATTTTATCGTTGTCGATATTTGTATTGGGGTCCGATTAAATTTAAATTTACGTTAAAAAGTCCTACAATAAAAAATAAAGTGCTCCGTAACAAAAACGATTTCATACCCAAGCTCGAAATCAAAATCTTTGGTTAAAGATAGAAGGAGCATTCAGTAGTATCTCATCCAGTTTGCTATGCAGTGGTATTTGGATAATACTGCTAATTGGCCGGGGGGGGGGGGG